>CM060964.1:239599017-239801517 GCA_030765045.1 Tenodera sinensis
TTGCCGGCAACACTGCGCTGTGGTGATGTTTGCACTCTCAAAATACGGTTCTCAGCCGAGAAGAGGCGCTGCGGTGGGCTGGCCACCCTTCCAGGGGGATTGATTAGGCTGGTGGCGGGTTCTTTGTGGCGACCTGAAACTCTGTCGTGCTGAAGAACTTGCCTGCACCTGTTAGGGACCCACCGTAGTTGTAGATCCCTCTGTGGCGCGTTCTGTCCACCTGTAGAGTACTTTCAAATCATTCTTCCTCCCTGGGTTTGATGCACAATATGCCTTTGGCTGATGTGCCGGAGTGCCCACCATGACGGACAGACCACGAAGGACGAGATCTCTCTTTACGAAGATCATCTATAATATTATAAAAGCAGAAAATGTTTATAACTGCTTCACTAACGAAACGCCCTATTTGTTCCGGTGGACATGGGGCTATAAAGCATCTTCCAGTTCCATAAATGAATAAAATATTAGAAGTTCCAGTGTTGTCCTATTCAGGAAGAAAGCCTTTGTGCTTAAACAATAACACATTGCAGTTATAAAGGTACTTTCTCCTTAAGAAAGCCTTCACCTTTAGTTGGGAATGTTATAGGGTAAAAAAAGTACTACTTGCTAGTTCCATAGAATAATAGAACAGTTGCTGCACTCCGAAACTATTTTGTACATATACAAAGGTCAGTTGCATTTAATTGCAAGTAATATACATAGATGGTCATGATGTAATCCTGCAACAAGCAGAAGACGGAATGTAACTAGCAAAATCGATTCTTTATTATATTTGTTTAATTGCCTTTATCAAACACTGCAGAGCCAAATGTAATGAAACAGTGTCAAAACCTCTGCATAACCTTTATTCGAATTCTATAAATGTCTGCACCGAAGTTTCCGAATGCCTCAACGTTCTAATAAACCTCAGCTGTTTCTTTGTATTTGCATTGTAATCAAGTTTGTTAGCGGGGCGTGATAAGTAATTGTACGCAGAGAGAAGATTTCTGACATTAGAAATCGTGAATCGATATTTTATATGAGCTGAGAAGAGTATTTTTCTCTACGGTTGCAGACTGTGTGAATTTTCCGAAGAGATTAATAGGGTGTGTACCGGCTAATAAGACGTAATACCACCACCAGGGCTAAAGCAATCCGTCGCCCGGCTGCAATCCTCCCTTCTTCAATCCACATGTACACAAGCAGTGGTGTACACCGCGTCAACAGGAATGGAACCTTACTATTCCAAGAAGAGTGGTGCGGAATGGGTAAAAATATGAAATAGATGTTGTGTTCAAAAGTTTTGATTGCTCTTTGCAATCAAACATTAATCGAAATTGCGAACGTTTTCACAAAGACCACAAGCAAGTCACACGTAGGTCATCTTTTGGTATTTTAAAATAATATTATAAATCAAATTTTGTCCGTAAATACAACACAAGTTATCATGTAATATTAAAGTTTAAATATTCAATGAAGCTTCACAGTCTAGTGAATAAGTTAAAATCAAAATTACTTTGTCGCTTAACGACGCTGCCAATTGCCAGGATAACATCAGCGTCGCCGGTGTGCCGAAATTCTGTACCACAGGAGTTCTTTAACATGCCAGTAAATCTACTGACATGAAACTGACGTTTCTAAGCACACTTAAAAAGGATCGCTCTGGGCTGGATTTGAACCCGTGACCTTGGGATCAGTAGGCCAGCATCTAACCAACTGAACCATCCAGACCGACAGGGGAAGAAGTGGATTACAACATACCGTCTTCCAATCTCAAGCGGTACAGGCCTAAAGGCCTAATCCTTTAAAGTTACTGTTTATAATTATGGTTTGGTTTGGTTTGGTTTAAGGGCGCTCAACTTCGAGGTCATCAGTGCCGTTAAAAGGTTCATGGCAATAGCCAGATATAAATTTTACTCAAAAATAAAAATACTAGCAACAAGAAAAATGTACACAAAAGGTGAAACACAGTGGCAATAGCCAGATATGAAACAAGGTGATAAATATGTCCAAAAGCATAAACAGATAACTAAAATTTTAAATCCTCAAAGTGATATTGCACTCCGCTAAAAAATTAAAAACTATATCAACCGCTGTTTTGTCGTCCGCTAAGACCTCTGCAAGTCTGGCAGGCAACTGCAGAGAATCTCGAAGGTGTTTATAATTATGGTGACTCATTCTATAAAACATAAAACTTTGAAGGTCATTACTAATCAGAAGTAGACATCGATAAGTAATATTATGCATTTGATTTTAAGGAATCACAGGTACAAATAAATTGCAGCAAAATAAGGCTGAAAATAAAGAGGAAAATATTTTTTAAAAAAGAAAAAGAAAACTGCGAAACGAAAGGAATTAATAGCCAGTTTTGTCGCTGCATTAAAAACTGCGAAATTGCTCAAAACTTACACTGATGGACAGTATGTTAAACTTTGCCTGAATGATAATACAATGTACTCTGAACAGTGTAAAAGCTTTAACATAATCAAGTTATCAATACTTACAATTCAAGGAAGAATATACCAGTCTGTAATACGATGTTTGTGAATTAGAATCCAAATTGTGTAAAGTTACATCCTTTTCTATTGCTGTTGATGAAAGTAGAAACATTAACGTCAGAGCCCAGTTATCAATACTTATTCGAAAAGTGACTTGTAAGTTCATAAATATTTTTTGATATTGTCCCCGTTGCAAAACACACTGCAGGAGAGGATTTACTTAAGGAGTGTGTGATTAATACAAAAGAAACATCTAAACTTAAGGAACATCATATCAGATGTAACAGATGCAGCACGAGCTATGGTAGGAAAGGTAAAACGATTGATAAGCAGACTAAAGCACATTAACAGGAATTGGACACTACTTTACACCTACAAACATTTGACTGTATCATACATTAGGTGGTTTTATGGGACAAAGTAATGCACATGACAAATATTATGGATGTCGTGAAAACAATAAATATTATCAAATATAATTCACTGCGCCATCAGCAGTTTCGAAACCTGCTTAAAAGTTTGGAGATTCGTTATTAGAATTTGGTGATTTACACGAAGCACAATAGCTTAGGGGAGAAAAAACTCTAAAGCGATTTTTCGATATACATTGTGTGATCTACCAGTGCATGTTACATCAGGTATGTGAATGTTACTATGTAAAGTTTATGCACACACAATCACTTCAGTATGCAAATCATTAATATATCATTCATTTTAGGGTACTGAAATTACCGAACTTCCAAACAAAGTAGGATAAGATAAGCGATTTGGCTTTCCTATACAATATATGTGAACGTTTAAATTACTTGAATTATCCCGTTCAAGGAAAAACATACGGCAACTGTGCCATAGGTATGCTCCAAATCCTCATAACGATTATAGATGTGTAGGAAAAGGTTTTCTACCATTTCCCTTGCCTATAGTCTCTCAATAGCATGGAACCATATTTAAATAAATATGAGGTATATTAGAAAAGTTATAAAAGGAGTTCGAAGAGAAATCCTGAACAACGATTTCATTTTTGCTTTTCACCAATGCTTTTGGTGTGGATATCCATACAGCAAAACAACATATAGAAATTGAGGTTTCTAATTTACAGATAAACGGAATTTTTAAATCAAACTCACAAAATTAGGCTATTTTGAATTTATTTAGAGAACCTGATATGGCAACATTTCTGTCTCTCTATTGATTTGCTGCTCACAATAGTGCTGCGTTTGTCTCTACATGTAACTGTAAGCAGTCTTTTTTCTTAACTGAATGCATATTGCAACTGACAGATGAAAACATACGTGCTCTGTCAATACCTACTTGTGAATTAACGTTAGATGTATACCACACTCTAACGCTACAGATGAAGTAAAGAATAAGATGAAAAAATGATTGTAAAGCCACCTCACTCTTTACACAATACGTATGAAGCATGTATAAAATCAAGCATGTGTTAGAGAAGTTCATTCATACTGTGCCACCCACGCTTTCAAATCATACGTCATGAGCATGTGCCGGGTTGCGTTCCTCGACGTTACCGTTCCTGCAATCGCGATAGTCAATTTACCGACTCTTTATAAGAAGAGCCGTATGGCTTAACTTCAACAAATTATAAAAAAGTATCGCAATTCCATAAATTAATAATTATCAAAGCCAAAAATATGGCTTTGATAATTATATATGTGCAGGATGTAAATTAATAACACTGCACGAATTTTACTGGTGATAGACGCTTCATAGGCAGTCAATTTGAGACAGGAAACCAATGGTCTAGGATTGCAAATTACAGAGCTGTGCCTCAAAATTGTTTGAGGGTATGCACGCCACTGAGCATGACCACTGCAGCTATAACGTATGATGAGGAAACAAGTGGACGAATTTCGTAGCCTGTATATTTAGCACAATGGTTATGGTGCTCGGACATGAAAGCACACTCATATTAAAAGCGCAGGTTCAAATACACATAACCCCATATTATTTATGATCTTTTTTCTTTCGTCCTTCATAAGCGCATGCTTAATCTAATTTGATGTACACGAAACATTTGTGTCGGTGTATTTTTTCGTTTAACTAATCTTTAAACTTTCTGTTTCAAGTTTGTTTAGCTACTATTTACACTTGCATGACCTAAATAGTAGGTACACATTGAGAATTTCTTTTTCACTTAAATGAGATGGTTCAAACCTAACACAATGTTATTGTGTGCTGAAGGAAATAGGAAATGAGAGCTGGGTGACTCGAGTAGGAAACAGTCACCACATGGTGAAGACCACATGGCGGTGTCTTAAGGTCACCTATTGGCAGTTTTAGACATTGTCATGCTAACACACAGGTATTCAGCGTCTCTTTGGGCAGTTGTTGTACTTTGTGCTATTACTGGTTAATACACAACCCTCCAGCCTAAGTCATCAGATATAAGAATAAGTAAAAGCAAACAATACTCTGTACATTGCATATCATGGTCGTATTTTGCTATTTTAAACCAAACGTACAACATTTCTCTCAAAATAAGGAGAAGAAATATAGTATTTTGATTCCAGTGGATAATATTGATATATTTATCTCTGGTAAAGATTTATTGGTCACAATCTCGAATTACTTTGAATACGTATAACATATAAACTTGATGGCGTAGACCATTGGTTTCCTATCTCAAATTGATTGTCCATGAACCCTCTATTACCGGAAAAATTCGTGCGGTGTTATTCATTTACATCCTGTATATATTACGTTACTCTTTGAAGCAAATCTACAGTTAGTAGAAATGCTCATGACCACCTTGTGCCACGATGTATAGTTGTGATATTTCTGTGATCATCGGCAGCTGAATAGGTGGTTGATACCAGGTGAGTTTGTTAGAGTATTTTTCGTTAGGTGCTCCCTAGTGCCTGTTTTCAAAATTTACAAGACCGAACCATGCACAGTCCTTCGAACCTGTCTGCATAGAATACAAAGAAGTCTTCCATTTTTGGACACGATACAGCACATCGTCGCTGCTAGAGGGCAATATGAAACTGACAATGTGTCTATAATGTTGCAATGCTATTTCTGAATTTGAATGTTAAATGTAGGGAGTCATCAGTGCGATATGTACCACTGCATTGTTGATTTTCTGGACAGGCATCTGGAATTCCAAGAGACACCTTGAAGAATCCCTAAGATAAGTGTTAAGAGGTAATCATGACTAGTTTACGGTACTTCATTATGTTATGATGCACATAAATGAGGTGTTTTCATGTCCCTTTTCCTCAACTTATTGAAACTAAAAGCTCGCTGGACAGCTGTAGCGGTAGAAAGAGTTGTGAAGTTTTAACCAATGGCAAACATGAACCTATGGATTTAGAATTTTAGATATTGAAATCATACCTTTGGAATCTTTATATGGTAGGCACAAAATTTAATGGCGGCTGATAGCCGACTATTACTATTCTCTTTCCTGTTGTGCAAATAAATTTTGTGGGTGGAAATGATATTTACAGCTTTACACTGTGATTTCAAGGCATCGCAAGGCGTGGCAAGCCCATAATTGGATGTTATCTCGAGCCACTCGCCATTAAATATTGCCTCAGCCATAAATTTCTTTTAATTGTAGCTTTTGCCTCATTTGTTTGGCATTTTATCTATAGTTACGCTTTTACTAGTACCTTTTTATATTGCGTTTTATCTCTAACATTTTCCCTCATCCATTTTATAAGAGTTCTGATGACCCAGTGATAGAACGCCCTTAAAATTACATCATTATCATTATCATCAGCATACTTGGACAGCGGAGATGCCATGTGCGACCATGAGCTGCTCAGAATTCCACCTATCAAATTTAAAGGCAAATCTAAAGTGGGGTATCACGTCACCAAGTCGGCGGCCAATCAATTTCAATATAAAGGTGACAAGCAGTTGAAACATTCGCTGTTGCTACATAACTTAGCACTTTGACTGCCGAGCGGAGAATAAACGCAAAATGATAAGTATATGATAAGGTTTCCGGTCTTGACGAACTCACTGAGGCTCTTTTTTCCCTTCTGTTTTTTCCTTT
This sequence comes from Tenodera sinensis, assembly GCA_030765045.1. NCBI lineage: Eukaryota > Metazoa > Arthropoda > Insecta > Mantodea > Mantidae > Tenodera > Tenodera sinensis. Next base: position 239,605,519 of record CM060964.1, read on the forward strand.
CCTTTTCTTTTCATTATTACGAAAAATAAAAAAGCGGTTCTCGCTTAGTGACGTCATGGAAAGCAGAGCAGTATCGCTGCAAAGCATGATGTGTTTGCATGCTTTTTGTTTATAAGGGAATGTTTGTTTGCCAGCAATGTGAAGGACTTGCTCATGTTTGAAAGGAGAAATTAAACAAACCATAGTTTGCAACTATACAAAACAAAGTACCTTCTTCTGAAAGGGTAAACACTAAACACATAGGTAGTATGATGAAGGAAAACACAGTAAAGTTTGCCTTTAGGTTTAGTAAAGATATTAAAATAAAGCGAGACAAATTGAATTCGTGCTTTACAACTTCCCCACTTCTCAAAGGGTAAACGATGGGAAATGTAGCATGATGAATGAAACGACGATACTGTACTTTAATTTTATCCATCCCATCCCGTCCCATCCCATCCGCTCCCATCCCATCCCATCCCGTCCCATCCCATCCCATCCCATCCCATCCCATCCCGCCCCGTCCCATCCCGTCCGCTCCCATCCCGTCCCATCCGATCCCATCCCATCCCGTTTTTTTTTTAATTAACGTCCTCCAACATTGTGTCATATCGGACGAATGAATGACATGAAATGGGTGAAATGATGCTCAAACGAGCCCGAGGTCCATGGAACTTTAAGTTACCCGACATTCGTCTTCTCAGGGTAGGGAAAACCTTGGAAAAAAACCTTACCCGGATAACTTACCCTAAGCGAGATTCGAACTCGTGACCTCTTGAACGTGAAGCAGACACGCTAACCATCACGCTACCGAGGCGGGCATCCCATCCCGTCCCATCCCATCCGCTCCCATCCCATCCCATCCCATCCCATCCCGTCCCATCCCATCCGCTCCCATCCCATCGCATCCGCTCCCATCCCGTGCCAACCCGCCCGCTCCCATCCCATCCGATTCCATCCCGTTCCAACCCATCACGTCCCATCCCATCCGCTCCCATCCTATCCCATCCCATCCCGTCCCATCCCATCCGCTCCCATCCCATCCCATCCGCTCCCATCCCGTGCCAACCCGTCCGCTCCCATCCCATCCGATTCCATCCCGTTCCAACCCATCACGTCCTATCCCATCCTCTCCCATCACATCCCGTCCCATCCCATCCGCTCCCATCCCATCCCATCCCGTCCCATCCCGTCCCATACCATCCGCTCCCATCCCATTCCGTCCGCTCCCATCCCATCCGCTCCCAACCCATCCCACCCCGTCCCATCCCATCTGCCCCCATCCCAACCCGTCCGCCCCCATCCCATCCGCTCCCATTCCATCCCATCCCATCCCGTCCCACCCCATCCGCTCCCATTCCATCCCATCCCATCCCACCCATCCGCTCCCATCCCATCCCATCCCGTCCCATCCCATCCCTTCCCGTCCCATCCCATCCCATCCCATCCCATCCCGTTCTATCCCATCCCGCCCCACCCCATCCGCTCCCATCCCATCCCGTCCCATCCCATCCCGTCCTCTCACATACGCTCCCATCCCCTCCCATTCCATCCCATCACGTCCCATCCCATCCGCTCCCATTCCATCCCATCCCATCCCACCCCATCCGCTCCCATCCCATCCCGTTCCATCCCACCCCGTCCCGTCCCATTCCATCCCATCCCGTTCCATCCCATCCCGTCCCACCCCATCCGCTCCCATTCCATCCCATCCCGTCCCATCCCATCCCATCCCGTGCCGTCCCATCCCATCCCACCCCGTTCCATCCAATCCCGTCCCTCCCCATCCGCTCCCATCCCATTCCATCCCATCCCGTCCCATCCCATCCCGTCCCATCCCATCCGCTCCCATCCCCTCCCATCCCATCCCACCACGTCCCATCCCATCCGCTCATATTCCATCCCATCCGCTCCCATCCCATCCCGTCCGATCCCATCCCATCCCGTCACGTCCCATCCCATCCCGTTTCATCCCATCCCATCCGCTCCCAACCCCTCCCATCCCATCACGTCCCACCCCATCCGCTCCCATTCCATCCAATCCAATCCCACCCGCTCCCATCCCATCCCATCACGTCCGATCCCATCCCATCCCGTCACGTCCCATCTCATCCCGTTTCATCCCATCCCATCCACACCCATTCCATCCCGTCCGCTCCCATTCCATCCCGTCCCACCCCAGTCCATCCCATCCCGTTCCATCCCATTCCAACGTATCCCGTCCCATCCCATCCTATCCCGTCCCATCCCATCCCGTCCCATCCCATCCGCTCCCATCCACTCCCATCCCATCCCATCACGTCCCATCCCATCCTCTCCCATTCCATCCCATCCCATTCCACCCCATCCGCTCCTATCCCGTCCCATCCCATCCCATCGCGTCCCATCCCATCCGCTCCCATTCTATCCCATCCGCTCCCATTCGATCCCATCCGCTCCCATTCCATCCCATCCAATCCCATCCGCTCCCATCCCATCCCGTCCCATTCCATCCGCTCCCATTCCCTCCCGTCCGCTCCCATTCCATCCCGTCCCACCCCAATCCATCCCATCCCGTTCCATCCCATCCCAACCTATCGCGTCCCATCCCATCCTATCCCGTCCCATCCCATCCCGTCCCATCCCCTCTCATTCCATCCCATCACGTCCCATCCCATCCGCGCCCATTCCATCCCATCCCATCCCACCCCATCCGCTCTCATCCCATCCCATCCCGTCCCATCCCATCCGCTGCCATTCCATCCCATCCCATCCCACCTCATCCGTTCCCATCACATCCCATCCCATCCCGTCCCATCCCATTCCCTCCCGTCCCATCCCATTTCGTTCCATCCCATCTCGTTCCATCCCATCTCGTCCCATCCCATCCGCTCCCATTCCATCCCAACCCATCCCGTACCATCCCATCCCATCCCATCCCATCCGAACCCATTCCGTCCCATCCCATCCCGTCCCATCCCATTCGCTTCCATCCCCTCCCATCCCATCCCACTACGTCCCATCCCATCCACTCCCATTCCATCCAATCCCATTCGCTCACATCTCATCCCATCCCGTCCGATCCCATCCCATCCCGTCATGTCCCATCCCATCCCGTTTCATCCCATCCCATCCCTTCCCATCCCATCCGCTCCCAACTCCTCCCATCCCATCCCATCACGTCCCACCCCATCCGCTCCCATTCCATCCAATCCCATCCGCTCCCATCCCATCCCGTCCCATCCCATCCGCTCCCATTCCATCCCGTCCGCTCCCATTCCCTCCCGTCCTACCCCAATCCATCCCATCCCGTTCCATCCCATCCCAACCTATCCCGTCCCATCCCATCCTATCCCGTCCCATCCCATTCCGTCAAATCCCATCCCGTCCCATCCCATCCGCTCCCATCCCCTCCCATCCCATCCCATCACGTCCCATCCCATCCGCTCCCATTCCATCCCATCCCTTCCCATCCCATCCGCTCCCAACCCCTCCCATCCCATCCCATCACGTCCCACCCCATCCACTCCCATTCCATCCCATCCAATCCCATCCGTTCCCATCCCATCTCGTCCCATCCCATCCGCTCCCATTCCATCCCGTCCGCTCCCATTCCATCCTGTCCCATCCCAATCCATCCCATCCCGTTCCATCCCATCCCAACCTATCCCGTCCCACCCCATCCTATCCCGTCCCATCCCATCCCGTCCCATCCCATCCGCTCCCATCCCCTCCCATTCCATCCCATCCCATCACGTCCCATCCCATCCGCTCCTATTCCATCCCAACCCATCCCGTACCATCCCATCCCATCCCATCCCATCCCATCCCATCCGAACCCATTCCGTCCCATCGCATCCCGTCCCATCCCATTCGCTTCCATCCCCTCCCATCCCATCTCACTACGTCCCATCCCATCCATTCCCATTACATCCAATCCCATCCCTCCCATCCCATCCCATTCCACCCCTCCCATCCCATCCCGTCCCATCCCAATCCATCTCATTCCATCCCTCCCATCCCATCCCATCCCTCCCATCCCATCCCATCCCTCCCATCCCATCCCATTCCACCCCTCCCCTCCCCTCCCCTCCCGTTCCATCCCGTCCCATCCCATCCCATCCTATCCCGTCCCATCCGATCCCCTACCATCCCATCCCGTCCCATCCCATCCCCTCACTTCCCCTCCCATCCCATCCCATCCCATCCCGTCCCATCCCATCCCATCCCGTCCCATCCCAATCCATCTCATTCCATCCCTCCCGTCCCATCCCATCCCTCCCATCCCATCCCATCCCTCCCATCCCATCCCATTCCACCCCTCCCCTCCCCTCCCGTCCCATCCCGTCCCATGCCATCCCATCCTATCCCGTCCCATCCGATCCCCTACCATCCCATCCCGTCCCATCCCATTCCCTCACTTCCCCTCCCATCCCATCCCATCCCATCCCATCCCGTCCCATCCCATCCCATCCCATCCCGTCCCATCCCAATCCATCTCATTCCATCCCTCCCATCCCATCCCATCCCTCCCATCCCATCCCATCCCTCCCATCCCATCCCATCCCTCCCATCCCATCCCATCCCTCCCATCCCATCCCATTCCACCCCTCCCCTCCCCTCCCGTCCCATCCCGTCCCATCCCATCCCATCCTATCCCGTCCCATCCGATCCCCTACCATCCCATCCCGTCCCATCCCATCCCCTCACTTCCCCTCCCATCCCATCCCATCCCGTCCCATCCCAATCCATCTCATTCCATCCCTCCCATCCCATCCCATCCCTTCCATCCCATCCCATCCCTCCCATCCCATCCCATTCCACCCCTCCCCTCCCCTCCCGTCCCATCCCGTCCCATCCCATCCCATCCTATCCCGTCCCATCCGATCCCCTACCATCCCATCCCGTCCCATCCCATCCCCTCACTTCCCCTCCCATCCCATCCCATCCCATCCCGTCCTATCCCATCCCATCCCATCCCGTCCCATCCCAATCCATCTCATTCCATCCCTTCCATCCCATCCCATCCCTCCCATCCCATCCCATCCCTCCCATCCCATCCCATCCCTCCCATCCCATCCCATCCCTCCCATCCCATCCCATTCCACCCCTCCCCTCCCCTCCCGTCCCATCCCGTCCCATCCCATCCCATCCTATCCCGTCCCATCCGATCCCCTACCATCCCATCCCGTCCCATCCCATCCCCTCACTTCCCCTCCCATCCCATCCCATCCCATCCCGTCCTATCCCATCCCATCCCATCCCGTCCCATCCCAATCCATCTCATTCCATCCCTCCCATCCCATCCCATCCCTCCCATCCCATCCCATCCCTCCCATCCCATCCCATCCCTCCCATCCCATCCCATCCCTCCCATCCCATCCCATTCCACCCCTCCCCTCCCCTCCCGTCCCATCCCGTCCCATCCCATCCCATCCTATCCCGTCCCATCCGATCCCCTACCATCCCATCCCGTCCCATCCCATCCCCTCACTTCCCCTCCCATCCCATCCCATCCCGTCCCATCCCATCCCATCCCGTCCCATCCCAATCCATCTCATTCCATCCCTCCCATCCCATCCCATCCCTCCCATCCCATCCCATCCCTCCCATCCCATCCCATTCCACCCCTCCCTTCCCCTCCCGTCCCATCCCGTCCCATCCCATCCCATCCTATCCCGTCCCATCCGATCCCCTACCATCCCATCCCGTCCCATCCCATCCCCTCACTTCCCCTCCCATCCCATCCCATCCCATCCCGTCCCATCCCATCCCATCCCAATCCATCTCATTCCATCCCTCCCATCCCATCCCATCCCCATATCCACGCCTACCCCACCCAGAAAAAAAAGTTTACCCTAATAGCTTGCCCTAACCGAAATTCCAGCTCGGAACTTCTTGAATGTAAGGCAGACATGCTACATTCACTACAGAAGTATGCTGCTCCATTATTATTGCCCTTGCAGAGGCGTTCTTCTGTTCCTACATTTTTTCTGTTATTTTTCTGGTTGTCTTTCCGTGTTTACCCACACATATACACAGGCATTTAGAAACACCCAAACACCCAAAGCTGAGGTGAGACTGAAACCTGCGATCCTATGTGCCACGAAGCCCCACAGCTAGACACTTGGGCGAGCGCGGCCTTCACAAATCTCATATTCTTAATTAACTCCTTCATAACGAGGTGGGAGAAACGCCTTTAGCGTGATCAGCACGCCTTTCATACACGAGATGACGAAGCAATTATATACGAGATATTGTTGAATTTGGATAAAGAGGAAATAGAATACCACTGAAACTCCATTGATAACAGTTTCTGAATTTGAGTGACAATTCCAAACAGAGGCTCAAAATTGTTATTCTCGTAACTTAAATTTTATATTTTTACACTACAACAATAATTAATTAATAATTGCAATAATTATTGTTTTGTTATCTCCGCTATTGATCTTTGTGCAGTTTTTGATTCAGAATCGATTATGCGCATGCCGTTCACTACCAATAAAGCCACCATAAATTGTGAAAACGGTGTGTCTTTCAAAAGTTACTTAAATGTTGAAAGCGTTATAAACATGATATTTTATTTTTAATAATATATTATTGAGATATGTAGACTACGGAATTTGATTTTCATTTTATTTCTTACATGCTACATAATTATTTGTAATCCTGAAGCCGTTGTCTGTCACTAAATATCGAAACCAAAGGTAGTCCTGAAGGCCCGCGAAAATTTAGAACTCTTAACAATTTAAGGCAGACCCATTTTCCATTCCAGTTATAGCTATTTGCTAAACAGCTGTTACGAAGTCAACGAGCTGGCAGAGGTCTTCCACCTTCCCGCCGTGTTCTTCCGCGTCTTCCTTCAAGCCCTCCAGTTGCCCGTCAATCTTTGCCAATAGCTCCATGTTCGTTTCGGATACCTGTGCTTTCATCTCTTCCAACTCAGATTTCTATGTTTTTACCTTGCTTCTCAAATTCTCCACCCCGACTTTTATTTCTTTCATTCCGTATTTCATTCCTTCCATTCTGGAGTTTAAGTCTTTCATTCCGGTGTTCCTCTGCTGTACTCCGGATTCCCATATTGTCCTTATCTGCTCCATTGTAATTTCCATTCGGTTTTCAGCTCTTGCATCTGGACCAATATCTTTTCCACCATTGTTTCCATCGTGGTTTCTGAATCCCCTTCCATCGTGTCGCTCACGTGCTGCTTCTGACATCAGTGGGCCAGAATGACTATGTTAAAAATTCCACTTCTGTCACCAGTGTGAAAAAAACAACTTTTTCTACCACTTTATTTGTCTTTTATCTTTAACACAATCTACAGTTCTTCGTGACCTTACAACTCGCAACTGTTAGGTCTTGCCGTAACCTTCAGACGTCTTTCAGTACTCTCTCAGTCTAACAAACTACTGGCTTCGACGACCACTCACTAAAACTGAACTCACAACAATAGCTTCGACGTGACGTTAAATGGTCCAAAATGTCTCTGTTGACACATACAGTTCTGTCATATCGACGAATATACACATATATACGCACTATCAGCTGGCTCGTTCAACACTCATGATTCCATTACAAAACAACTATAACTCTCACCGTTCCGATCACAAACTAAGAACTGCTCCCTTTGTCTCACGAACTCCCTTCTCTCGCCGTCCCGCAAACTCGTTATAGGTGAGAATGACGTAGCATTGATTTTTCTGGAAATCCACCTTTTTCTTGACACTTCCACGAACAAACCGGAAGTCGAAGCCTCCAGAAGGTTGTCGAAATTATTTATTCTGTCCTGCTCATTGACAGATGCTTACTTGCCACGAGTTGTGTGGCTTGACCTTGGTTCTCTTTTTGGTGTGCTGCCCCTGGCGCCGTCACTATCGATCAGCGTCACAATGCCATATGTTTAAGATGTTTTCAAGACAAATGAAATGTATATCAAAATTGCTGAGAACAGCATGTAAATTCTACTTCATTCTGAAATACTTTTGAATCACTGGTAAACCCTAAGAGGTAGATAAACTCTTTCCTCGTAATAAACGAAGATATCGTTAAACAACAGCATTTGTGTTCAAATATAATCATTTGTATCGTTAACCATTACCGAGATATATTTTGTAATTGGCTTCAACTTTCAATTCTTCCAGATGTATGTTGCTGCATATTTTCTCTCGTGCTCATGTAGAGAGCAAGGAATTAGCCTAACTGCTGCCGTGTTAGCCAATTGGTAGGAGAAGTGACATGGTAAGGCGAAAAACCGTGGTTAAGATCCCAACTACGACTTTGAATGTTTGAATCTGTACTATGTTTTGAACTTCATTCTACCCATGGCATGTGTGAAGGAACAATTAAATGTCATTGATCGAATTAAGAGTGGTTAATTCTAAAGCCTGGGGCTTATAGAGCTTGGAATATTTTGTCGCCATTTGGGCATGTTATCTGAAAATGAATTTGAGAAAGCCTTGTGGTTTGCCGGGAAATATGTGACTCACTTGGGGAATTTACCGTCATGTTACCATGGCAATTGGGATGGTTAGAGTAATGGCACGGGAAGCCAACGATCTGTGCTTGAAATTGCCACCGTAGCGTTGAATTTTTCAGTTCTGATTCTACACTTCCAATTTTAGCTTACCCGCGGATATGTGAAAAAAAATTAACAGATTCACCTTCTCTCTCGTCTGTCAGTGCTTATTACAACATTTTGCAGCATGCACAATAGTGATGTTATACTTTTTGAGATAGGAATATAGTCCAAAGCTAATAATCGCATATGTATATAGGCTGTCCCAAAATTAGACTGACAAACTTTGGCAGATGAAAGATGACATTATTTTAAACACTTTTTGTTAAGGAAAGTTTTTTGCTGCGGTGCTTCGTTTAAGCGCTAGACGAGTTATTGTCATTAACTGCTGCCTCCCACCCAGTTTAAGTATTTACAGCAAAATCAACAATGTAAATTAGCATTGCATTTATCTTAATACGGCACACAATCTTAATCCAAGAAGCAAACACAGAACACAGAAACAAAATACAAACATCTCATTGTTTACCGTTAATCACAGCTCCACTGTTCAAAATTAGACCGACAAAGTTTTAAACCAGAGAAATGGCTGGTGTCTTTGGCAGAGTACGGCTGAATAGGGCACTCCGATGCACTCTTTGTGTTAATCGCAATGGCCGTGCGTTCCAACATTTACTTTGAATAGTAAAGCTGCGATTAACTGTATACAATGAGATGTCTGTGTTTGGTTTTGTGTTGTGTGTTTGTTACTTGGATTAAGATTGTGTGCCTTACCAAGATAAAGGAATACTAATTTTCATTCTTGATTTTACTTAAAATGGGTGGGAGGCTGTAGGTAATGACATTAACTTGTCTAGCACTCAAACGAAGCACCACAGTAAAAAACTTTCCTTAATAAAAAGTGTTCGAAATAGTGTTATCTATCAGCTCCCGAAGTTTGTCGGTCTAATTTTGGGACACCTGTATATACCAGGTGGCTCACCTGCAAATGTTTATCTCAACTAACACGAAGAGGATATACGAATAAGAGTTTGTAATAATGGTTAGTACAAGAGTAGAGAAAATCGTGCGAGTGCAACACAACAGTTGTTTTCTTTTGGAGTCACATCAAGAATATTGCGTTTGAAACAGACCGCTTCAACATTGAGGTCTTACATCAATGGACCGTTGAAGCATGTGTCTGTTTTACCCCTGTTTCTGAGAAACGTATATACATATGGATACAAGATGACAGTTGGAACATTGTACGAATATCTATCAACATGGGCATCATTTGAACACTTATTCTGTGACCTAAGTCAGTATATCAGTACCATTTGATGATGCTAATTGATAATAATAATAATAATAATAATAATAATAATAATAATAATAATAATAATAATAATAATAATAATAATAATAATAATAATAATAATAATAATAATAGTAATAATAAGGATGAAAATATAATAATAAAATATAACAATAGCAACATATTAATATTAACATAATGATATTGCTAAAATTAATCACAATAAAAGCAACAGTCATGATAATCATGATAATGATGATAATAACAATAATGATGGTAATAAACAATTACAAACAAAAATAAAAACAAATAATAATAATAATAATAATAATAATAATAATAATAATAATAATAATAATAATAATAATAATAATAATAATAATAATAATAATAATAATAATAATAATAATAATAATAATAATAATAATAATAATAATAATAATAATAATAATAATAATAATAATAATAATAATAATAATAATAATAATAATAATAATAATAATAATAATAATAATACCGTTGAACATATTTAATTATTAACTCCTCAAACTTCAAACTTCCCTGAGATCCTCAAGCGCTGTATGTGTAGGTACCCTCATCGCTTCACTCAGTTGACGAAAGAAACCCAAAAGAACACCCATTTCCTACACAAACATAAGTGTACAGTCGTCCAGCCGCAATGCCGCATGCCTCATAATGCTAGCCGGTGCATTACTCATCATAATAATCAGAGGTGACACATGCAAAACAGCCTCCATTTTCATGAGTGTGTAGGTTTTAATGGAATGGAGAATCCTTTTATTGCTCTGAAAATAGGACAAATTCATTTTCGGCTGTTTAATAGAAGCTAATGAAAAATGACAGTCTACCAAATCCATCTGTTGGTTGGGTTGGTAAAATCAATTACTACTAATAATGCTCTGGACGGCTGCTGTGTAACAGAGTGACAACCCCAGAGAGAAAACAAATCTGTAAACAATGACCGTGATAGCATAATGGTGTCACATGAGTGAGGTCTGTACATCTGTTTAACGACATTTACAGTGGAGGATGATTGACAATGGCAACTCTCTCCGGCTTTGACAGCCGGTGCATTATAAATATTCCTTTTAGGACGGTTCCCTAGCAACGAAAGCATCTTCCATTTGCTTCCATGTTACCTTCTACTCCCTTCCCCAAAACTGGTTTACGCTTCTCTTGAAGAGAGTATGATTTGATTGATTATTCGGCGTTCTCAAGTAACTTTGAAAGCTTCTGGGCTCAGCAGCAGATACAAATTTAATATTGTGCCTTGTGTGTTTGGATGCATACAAATAACAATATGCGTTCTTCATAGTTGTAATAACATCGAATTTAAACAAATAAATACTTCGCAGTATTGTAAGTATTGTTTATGAAAATCATAAATATCGTTTCCAAATGTGCGAAGTAAACAGAAATTACTGGTCCACATTAAGCCGTTTTCAGACATTGAAAGAACAAGCACAAGTTTTGAACGCGAATGTTCTGTGTCGACAACGAATTTATTTTGCCACAGTTAATTGAAAATCATTCAATAAGAGAAAAAAGCGCAAAAAAGCAAATTTTTTTGAGAATGGTCCAGACAGTAACACCTCTGACACATCCCGGAAGGACAGGCTTCAAGCATCGTGGGCCGACTAATCTAACTAGTTTTCTCTTGGTTTCCTCAGTCGCCTAAGTAAGTATCTGACTCTATAGTTAACATCACGACCTAATTTCAATTTTAAGTATAAAACAAAATTGAAAATTAAAATAGCTGTTAATAGTGAATACCCTACCATCAATCTGCAGATAATAAAAGTAATTAGACTGGACGGCACCATAGTACCATCTGCCTTACACGTGTACAAGCAGATACATTGCCTATTACTCATGTCTCTGTGCACACGTGTTGAAGCTGCTATCAGCCCGTTATATATATATATATATATTATATAAAAGCAGGGATACAGTTGACCAGCACTAGGGGTCTCTTAAACTGTTGCCAGCCCATCACGGGTAGGAGCATAGGACATTCGCCAGACACTAAGGCCTCTGTGCACACGACTCGAAGCTGTCATCAACACGTCACGTATAGAAGCAGAAAACAGTTGCCTAGCACTAAGGCCACTGCGTACATGACTCGATGCAGTAAACAGCTAGAAACGTATAGAACCAGAGGTGTATTTGTAAGGTATTAAGGTCTCTGCGTACATGAGTCGAAATTGTTATTAGTCCTTCACATATGGAGGCAAATGCACTTGCGTGGCGCTAAGGTATCTGCATACACGACTCGAAGCGGCCACCAGACCGTCAGGTATAGAAGCAGAGGTGCAGGGTAGGGGAGGGTTTGGTTTAAGGGCCCTGAACTTCTAGGTCATCAGCGCTCTTAAAAAATTCATGGCAATAGCCAGATATAAATTTGAATCAAAAATAAAATTACTAGCAACAAAGAAAATATACACATAAACTTAAAAAACAGTGACAATAGCCAGATACAAAACAAGGTGATAAATATGTCAAAAAGAGATACCTAAAAGTTTAAATCCTCAAATTGATACTACCCCCCGCTAAAAATTTAAAAACTCTATCAACCGCTGTTTTATCGTCCGCCAAGACCTCTGCAAGTCTGGCAGGCAGCTGCAGAGAATCTCGAATGTGCGCTAGAGAGGAACACTCCAACAGCGTGACGGACTGACAAAAGGTTGTCACACAGCGGACATAGAGGGGCACGGTCCCTTCTAAATTCGTAACCATGCAAAAATTGCAATGGCCTACACGCAACCGAGCCAAGCTAACCTTCTCGCGGCAGCAGCAACAGAGGTGCAGTTGCCAGGCATCAAGGTCTCGGCACAAACGACTCCAAAACTGTCATCAGCCTGTCACATATTGAAGCGCTTAGTTACCTAGAAATAAGATATCTGTGCATGTGTTTCGAAGCTGTCATCTACCCGTCACATATAGAAGCACAGTCCCAGTTGCCTAACACTAAGGTCTTTATGTGTGTGTTTCGAAGCTGTCATCTGCCTAACACGTATAGAAGCAGAGATACCGTTTGCTAGCACTAAGGTCTCTGTGTATGTATTTCAAAGCTGCCATTCACCCGCCATGTATAGTTCGAACCCCGGGAGGACCCGCAAGACGAAGACTTTACTGAACTTGCGGAAGCAACCGTGGATTACCTCTTTGAGGAACCACGGCGGCTACACGAGGAGATCCAACTTCCAATAATCACCCCAAAAGCGGTGATTTCCGAAATCCAAAGTCTGAATCCTAACAAATCACCTGGACATGACGGCGTCACGGCGTTCATGCTCCAGCACCTACCCAAAAAGGCTGTTGTCCGCTTGACCCGGATCTTCAATGCATGCCTCCGTCTTCGTTACTTTCCGGTTTTCTGGAAGGAGGCGAGGGTGGTGTGTATATTGAAACCGAGCAAGAACCCAGTCTTTCCTAACAACTACCGCTTCATCAGCATTCTCCCAATCGTCTCAAAAGTTTTTGAGCGGTTGCTCCTTACCCGCCTAATACCTCTTTTTGAGGAGAGGCAACTCCTACCGGATCACCAGTTTTGTTTTCGTCGGGGTCATTCCACGACCATGCAGTTGCTGCGTGTGGCCGAGATGGTTTCCCTGGGTTTCCAAGGAAACATCAAGACCATAGCAGTGCTGCTGGACGTGGAAAAGGCATTCGCCACAACTTGGCACCAAGGCCTATTGTACAAACTAAAGCAGGCAAATATCCCTCCTCCATATCTCACTATAATTAGCAGCTTCCTTCAGGACCGCACATTCAGAGAGAAAGTGGAAGGAAAACTGTCTACAATAAGAGAAATAGCGGCAGGAGTCCCAGAGGGCAGTGTACTCTCCCCGCTACTCTTCGCAGCTTACATGTCCGATTTCCCCACGGAACAACACACTGCGACATGCCAGTATGCGGACGACGTCCTCATCAGGGCACAAAACAAAAATGTGAGATATTGCCTCCCTCCCCTTCAACGACAACTCGACGCCGTCGGCCGTTGGAGTGAGAAGTGGAGAATGCCTATTAGTCCGGGGAAAAGCTCCGCTCTCCTCCTTGGAAAGGTTCGACATTGGCGGCCAGAACGGTCACTTCGGCTAAGGCGGAGAAATATCCCATGGGTAACTTCCGCCAAATATTTAGGTGTTCTCCTCGACCGCGGGCTAACATACGCCCCACATGTCCGCGCAAAGGGCAAACTTGGTCACGCTGCGCTCAGATAGCTCTACCCTATCCTCCGATCCACCATGCCCAATCACTTAAAACTACGAATTTACTGGGCAATCATTCCGCCATTGATCTTATAGGGCTGCGAAGCCTGGGGATCAGCGGCACCTTCTACCACACGCAAACTGCAAACAGTGCAGAATAGGGCGTTAAGAATGATATATGATACCGGGCGTAGATTCCCGTCTTACATCCTTCACAACCAATCCGGACTTCCCTACATCATGGACTTGGTAAGGGAGCGATCCCGAACCATGACGCCCTTGGATAAGGGTAATGCCACTCCCATCTTCTAACACATTATTACTCCAACGCCTATTCCTGCCCCCTTCCTATATCCTAAATTAGGTATACAGGAAGAAACCATTGCCCAAGACACAAAAGCATGGCAATATAATGACATCCTTTAATATCGCACAGATAAAGTCGCATTAGCGGCTGGGTGCTGTGCAAACAAAACATGCCGTGCAGGAGAACCTGTACGACCTGTTCTCGAATGCTGGAATGCTGGAATGCCATGTATAGAAGCAGAGTTCCAGTTGCCTAACACTAAGCTCTCTCACCCAAGACAGAGTGGCGCCCATTGACTGGTGTAAATACTCAACACAAATAAAATGGCTCATATCTCAACAGATATTTGTTTCCGGTCACATGTTTACAGGAACATTATTATTCTAGTCCCAATTCCTGTTACAATATTGGACACTCGTTTTTAAACATCCTGTATAACTAGACTGACATAGCAACGAAGGTGTTCCCAGTAGTAAACCAGAATAAGCTCCTATCACGTAATTTACTCCACGTGGGGAAGATATTCTTATGTCCTTGATTGACTTAGTTAAATATGAATCGATTCCTACTGGATGGGAGCGGGATAGCAATGAACTCTACTCCAGCCAAGGAAGGATGCGATGGTAGGAGCGATAGTGACATGGTGAGAACATTTTACTCGCTAACATATTTCTGCAAGTCTTTTCTTTTTGTTTGTTTCTTTGTTTTTTATTTTATTTCACGGAGAGTAATTGCTCATGTTTTCCCAAAAAATGTCTGAATTGGAACTTTTGGGGCGACTTAGGTAAAGAAAGCGAAAGTAAATGGATAGTATTATTCCAAAACTGTAATCAGTTACGGATACTCTCCCTTCACATGCTTTTTTTTCTGCACAACGGGCTCGTTTGGCGATCTTTTAGAACGTTTGTCATGCTCTGTCATGCGTGTCTTTCATACAGCCCCACTTCGTGGCTTGTGTCGAATACAAAGTTCTTTAGTTACCAGCTCGTGTAACAATATTGGCATTTTTATTATTGTCTGCTTTTGGTGTCGTGTTTGAGCCCAACTGCCGCCAAGGAGAGCACTTGGGTAATATGGAAGTGATGGTATCCTTTGCATCTTAACCTATGCCTGTCATCTACGAAGGATATGGTTTGCCAACATTGTTCACCAAGACGTTCAGCTTTATCTGTAGACATTCAATCTTGTCCTCTTTCGTTTTATTTCCTCCTCCCCCTTTTTCTTCTAAGGTATTCTTTGAGCGGGTCTGCAATTTCAAGACCTGACGTTAGTGGCTTTTGCCTTAAATCTTATCCCTGCCCGGCAAGTTGTCGTTCTAAGCTGCACGAATCATAAATAAAAATCTTTGTCTCAGTGGACAGCTTTTTTAAGCCAACTATTGTAAGCGAACGAGATACAATAGCGTAACGGTCGTAAAATGTTTATAGTCACCTCTTGGCATGCAGCACGCAGATTGAGATAGTAAAAATAGATGGGAGAGATTTTTAGTAAGGTTGATTGGTATCAGAAAGCAGGAAATTGATGTTGAAGTAGAAACCTCCGTTACGGAAAATAAAACCTCATTCAAATAGATGCCTGTACAAATAATAGATACGATACTATGTAGATATTCATGAGTTGAAGTTACTGTGTTGTAGATAAATCATCTTGTTTATCAAATGGAAACAGAAGCTATGTTTAAAAGTTTTAAGAAACGCGTATATGCTATACTCACATTACCATCTACCAATTCAAATATTCGTAAAAAGTTACCTTTTCTATCTACTTGACGCTAACCAAGATGAACATTTGCAGAAATGGTTTTATTACACAACTCCTTGTGGGTACAGGGGAAATAAGGGAATACAGTGAACTTAAACAACAGTTAAATCTTTTAGGACTGGGTCCCTGCGTAACAGCTTTCACATTCCACGCTCTCTGCATAACCATGAGAGGAAAATCAATAGTAATTTTACAGCTGAAAAAGCATAACATTCTTGACAATACCAATCAATAATAATGAATATCTCGGCAATAGTAAATGCCAGGAATAATTGTTTATATAAATTGTGTGCTTTAACGAGAATTTTATTGTTTGTACAGTAAATCTTTGTACCTCTCTTACGGTATGCAAACGATAAAAAGTTCATTGGGAATGAAAAGCACTTCGGAGGATTTTCATAGCAATTTTCAGATGAACCATGTATGTATAGTAAGGTAAAGGAAGTATTGTATTCCTCCAAAAAGTTCGATACTGGGATTTCACTTAAAATATTTCAGTGAATAAAACACAGCAGTTTAGAAAAAATCATGTTTTGCACTCACATGACTTTCTCTACTCTTGTACTAACCATTCAAACTCTTACAAACTCTTCTTCGTGTTAGTTGAGATAAAAATTTGTACAGATTATCTTATTGCTTATTTCCTTGTAGGTGCAAGGGGAATGTTAGAATACAGTAGGCTTTGTGCGATAGTTAAATCTTTGCTCTGAGATTACGTTATCTTTGCACACTTAACATAAAAAATGAACAACGATGTTGCATTTCACGAAAGCTTTTAGGTTTTCCGAAACTCACACACATAACAAGGAATATCTCCGAAGTGGTTCACTGTACGAAAAAATTTATGCTGACATAAATTGTATATTTTAGCAAGATCTACATTTTTGTACAGTATGATTTGGTTTACCTCTAACGGTTTACCAGTTATGCAAAAGTCGTCCAGAGTAAATACGGCTACAGGGACTATAGCCAGAAAATTCAAGATATACATTTCATTTGTCATAAAAATGTCTCAAACATATGAAATTTTAATCAAAATCGTTGGAGCCATTTTCAAGAAAATAAAAATTTTCGAAACATTTTCCATGTAAAGGGTAGTTTAGGGTGGGGCTATTTTCTTTAAGATCTTCGTGTCGCATCCTTGGAAGACATTAAACTTAAATATCAACTTTGGTTTTTAACCTACTTTTCGTTTTTGAGTCATGCTGTCCACAGGCTGACAGACAAACAGACACACACACGGACCTTTTTCTAAAAATGTCTTTTTTTTTTATTCAGGGCGTCTCAAAACGTATAATTTCGATGAGATCTCGACATCAAATTTTTGGGTGGAATACATACTTCCCCTACTTACCAGTAGAGAAAGTAAAAATCGGTGTATGTATTGGTATACGAATTAGAGGAAGAGGAAGAAAGAGAGAGAGAGAGAGAGAGAGAGAGAGAGAGAAAGAGAGGGGGGGGGGGGGGGACAACGATGATTAAATTCTCCATCTCCTAAAAATACCACACGGAGGTTTTCCAGAAAATCTCAACTCCAAACTGCACTTCATATGGAAAAAAGTTTCGTTGCTTTTAATTTCTCGGAACTGACTGATGATTTTGTTTAACATACAACTTATTTAAGATGTTTCCGTGATAGCTAAAGCTAAATCTTATATTATCTGCAAGGTCTTCTTCATCATAAATTAACTTCTGTGTAACTTTCTAACCATAAGGTGTGGACCAAAACTTAATACACATGCACATCTTGTTAAAATAAAAAGTATGTGAAAATAATTATCGTTGACGCCTCAACAATTTCGAAGATTTCGAAGATTTAATTTTTTAATTTTTAAAATATACGTCGCGTGTTTCTCCTCACAGTCATCCAATCGCCATGGAATTTCAAAGCATAGCATAGCAATCCGATTTTTAAAATTGGCCGAGGTCCTTCGTCCTTCCGCCGAGTTCTTCAATGTCTTCTTTTCTGTAATTGGTCGTTAATCTTCTCCGAAAGCTCTATCTTCATATCGGACATTCCCGTTTTCATCATCAATGTTTACTTGCGACGTGCAGTGTTAAATTAATTAATTTGTTTCTTTATGACCAACCCTGGCATTGTTCAAATGATCTAGTTATATACTTTTGCAAATTGTATATTGTTAATATAAGAATTTTGTTGTATTCCACTCGATTCTATTTCGTGATTAGATTTCTTTTCATAGGTAACATAGTAATATAATTGTTTTCATTATTCATGTTGTTGTTTGCTTGAACTTGAGTTGTCAACTCTAGCCGTGGGCGGATACGCTCAGTTTAATGCGGTGGTTACCGGTGCAAAACAATTTTACTCTGTTTGCATTCGGTTTGACCAGGCATTTTATTTTATTTCTTCCTCTTTTTTATTTATAATAATACCAGTTATGTCTGGAGCAACAGATTGATTAACAGCAATTCTGAGAGTATTTTTCAAATTACAATCCAAAATACCAGCACCCAATCTAGTTTTTGTACAATTCAAAACAGAAAAACCTTTAACGTTTACAGGAGGAACCAAACTTATAAATAAGCTTTGCTGCTCCTTGATGCACCTTAGAAAATTCTTCCTTCGGCAACTTCTGGTAAAATTTTAGCAAACCTTCTGTGTGGTAAAATACATTGTTTTAGTCATCATCGTTTTGCAAATCTGTCATTTCGAAATGCAAACTAGGAGGCATAGTTTCAACCGCTATTGAAAATATCCTTACAAACAATGAAGTATCGGCTGTAGATCAGCAACATCCTATAACGAAAACCAAATATATATTTTAATCATTAAAAATTATAATTGTAATTTATAAAGTTGCTTTGAAGTACCTAAAGGCCACACGTTTTCATAAAAAGGTGTTGTTGACTAACCTTTTTTAGTGTAATGCTAAGGTTATGCATTTAACAAAGCACTGCATTCTTTGCTTTCTTTGGAGCAAGTTGTTCCAGTGTTCCAGTTTTAGATAGTTATATTGCACGCATCTAGATATTTCCCTGATAAGCAAGTCATCCAATACTCCCTTCCTCGCTTTTTCGCTTCTTCGCTCCGCAGCGCGCTACTTGAGCCTAATTTAACCAGTCACCACGATGCACGGTAGAAGGAAACTTTGCACCTTGTACTACACCCGGTGCGACTTTCAGCTTTGAGAGGCCCTGATTTAGAGTAATACAAGGATCAAGGTACATTTCTTGGTTGTCGGTTTCCATTCTTTGATCGCCTGCATTACTGATCGGTGGCTACAATGAATGAGTTTTAGGTGTTGAGCAAGATTCCACAATGATGTGATGTGTTGTGTAGTTTTAGGATTAGCTTTCTCTCCTGTCCTTTTCTCTCCTGTCCTACTCATAGAAAAGTATCTGCTTTAATCCGCAGCGGTTCTGTTCGTTATGTGCCTCAAATAAAATTCAAGAAGACTGTACGACCAATACTTCTGCTGTCACACAACGGTGTTTTAGATAACGGTCGTTTTTATTATTGTACTGGAAATATTTACTTGTGTCAGCCTTTGTATCTCTTTAGTCTACAAACAAGCATGCTGGCCATTGTATTTCTCATTTAGTCTGTAAACAAGCCCATTACGTGAGCTGTAATGTTTGCCTATACAAAATAACTGACACTGCGGATGTAATTACGCTGCGAACATTTTGTTTGTTCTTAAAAGGCAGTGAAAGCGCGGTCGCTATCATAATCCTCTGGGATGTCAAAGGTCCACACAAACGTTGGGGTCGTTTACTTAAACTACCCACATACCCCCAACCACACTTTGCTTTTCCAATTGTGTTAATGTAATTATCGGAGTGGACTGTTTTTCCAAGTTCTCCAGTCCCTTATGTGACCCTTAGGGGCAGTTGTGCAAGGTAGATTCCACATGTATCGTTGTTCTCCTGGATACTAAATGCTAGCCTGAAAGCCTCGTATACTTCTGAGGAAATGGATATCGTCGGTCATAACCACCGTGTATTACGGTACTGCGTTAACTCATGTTTTATCCAAAGTGACTGGATATCATAAACTACTAGCTGAAGCACTCAGTGTTGTCCGTGGTTTGACGATTTATTTCTATAACCTTTAGACGTAGGTTGCACTTGTCAAATAGGCTTCCGTATCTTTGGATATATTTAAAATTGTTCCTTAATACACTTAAACAAAGGAAACACTATGAAGAACAAAAGATAAATAAAATAAATGAAATACAGAGAAAGCACTATACAAATACGACCGAAGGAAAGTGGAAGTGAAGTGTGAGTTACAGCATTTTGAGTTCAGAAATACGGTGTCAGTTATATAATTTTTTGCATAACTTTAAGTCAGCGCTAACTTACTGTTGTTATAATCATTTTCTGCAGAAACATATAAAGTAAAGAAAGCGAATTTAGAATGCAAGGGTATCGTGATTATTTAGCTTCCCTTTTATTTCTTCTCTTTACCCCTCTCCAATGACAGCAGTATTCAAACTACTGGATGGGCATACTTATAAGCAATGACACGTCGGCATGAAAGGAAAATATAAGTATTACCTATTTCTGACGGCTCAACTGTTACTTGATTCACAGTATGTCTTATACATCATAAGCTACACGTGGCCAGCTTATTGGTCTATGGCAAACTGGTAACAGTTCGACAAACTTCAGGAGCTGTGAAAAAATCACAGAAATGTGACTAAATATTAATGCCACCCTAAAAGGTCAATTTCTTGCACAGGTCTTAAAAGAGAACCTTTCATTCGGAAGCAGAAACGTTATTATAGTATAACGTATTAGACAAACATGCTTGGGGCTACTTCCATACAAATTTTGATTCCAGTATAAATGTAGGCAGAATTTTCCTCCTCCCTTGTGATACCCCGTAAGGCGGTAAGAAACCGAGAGATGGGCCCAGTTATTACTAATTCGTTTTGTGTACAACCAACACAATATTTAGTTACCATTCATGCAGTATTTGTGTAAGCAATACTTATAGTAACGCAAAGTGTTAGTTTAGCTAGCTTTCTAATGAGATCCGAGGGTCACAAAAAACAGTAACATTTGTGGAAAAGCTGTTATAGCTCCGTCAATATTTTCCAATGTCTCTAGCCGCACGTTCTCGCACCGCGCAGGCTACGACACCTAGGTTAGCGTGTATATCCAAGTTGTTTCCAAACGATACCGAACGAATATTACCGTTTCGTGGTTTATAACTTAACTAGTCCGAATTTCGGTGTCGCAGCTTCGAAATTATTTTAGGTATAATCTTATGCAGCATTAAAGATTATATTATTTTGTGATTAGGTAGCGTAGGAACCACCGGTGTGCGAACCTCAAGGTGTGTCAGCTACCTGTGTCACCTCCGATAACGTGAGGCACGTGACCTTGTTCCTGTCACTGCCTAATCCACACTCATTTATGTGACTATATTGGTGGTAAAAACTATGTATCTATACGTGTCACATAAAAGCTGAACTACTACTTCTATATGTTCGTTCGGTGTCGTTTCGAAACACCCTGTATAAACAGGATGACAGCATCCGATGTCATTAAAGCCATTATCATTATCATTATCATTATCATTATCATTATTATTACTATTATATTATTATAAGCATAATAATAAAAACAGTAATAATAACAATAACAGTGATAAACATGATGATGATAAACACACCAATAAGAATATAATAATAAAATTAATATGAATATTAATAGTATAAACAATATAAATAATATAGTAGAGTAATAATGATAACAATAACGACAAGCAAAAATAATAACTGACTAAAATAATAATGAAATGCAATAACATTCATATGAAACATTAAACGCCCTCATGTTTGCATGGATATTTTTAGGGCAACTTGCAGTCTGTAATCCGTAATGTTAGACAATTGCAGCATATACAGGAATGAGTTTATTCACTGGAAAATAAAGTCCTGTAAGTGAAGTTCAGAATATTCTAAGACTGTTCTTGTCTATTATCACGCGCTACACACGAAGGTTGAAGTCTGGGGAATTTCTCTTCCGCTTGTCTTCTACAAGCAGAACGAAGTTCACTCACACCACTGCCGTCACTGTGGCTGGATTTACCCCCTGCGATCTGCAACTCTTTTAACGCACGAAGGGTTATCTACTTACCCCAATGCCAGATGAAGTGGGGCAACTGGTATATGAACGGGATGGACAGGGTTCTGTGTTATCGAAATTTAGTCCGTATTAGGTTACGACGTCTGGGTTAGATTGTGTAGATGAACAGGATGACAGGGTTCTAGGTTATAGGAATTTTGTCCGTGTTAGGTTAGGAATCCATGGTTAATTTGTATATATGTCTGTTAACAGAGACGCAATAATCACTTAGTCAAAGTATTTGTACACACACACACACACACACACACACACACACACACACACACACACACACACACACACACACACACACACACACACACACATACCTACGAAAACAACTTTCTGGATTGAGGCCCCTCAAAAGTGTGTTTCTGGTGAAATATTGATATCGAACATTTGGGTACAATGCAATATTTTCTCTACATACTATGTAGGTCATAAAGAAAGTGAAAGTTAAAATTATCTTCCCTAGGCTATCGAATTTGAAAGAAACTCTAAGAACGTTATAAAAATTGTGACAAGTTTTGCAAATGCTATGCAGTCCCTTTTTCATCATACAGCAATTGCACTTCGGAATTTAGGCTAGGAAATCCGAGCCATTTGAAAAAAAAAAAAAAAAGATTCTTTTATGACTGTAAAGGATAACATGCACAAACATTTCCTGAGGAGGTTTGTCAGGAATCTGAACCGGCTTCTGTATGTAAACACGACGCAGGGTGGTGTTTGGGAGATAACGAGTGCAAATAGTATCCTGATTGACCTACACTCGCACAATAAAAACGGCAATGTATTTGTTGACGCTCACAAGACTATTTTCTTTTCCTTTTTTTATTTTTCATTTTTTTTTTTATTTTTACTGTTATTTTATTTATTTAGTTTTTATTATTTTTTTTAAAGTACATACCTAGCGAAAGTGACACGCAATAACCTGTAGCGCTGCTAGCTTGTCTGTCTGTTGTTTTCGACTAAACAAAATTATCTTCGTAGGAAATGGTGAGAGGCAAAAACGTAAGGTGCAAAATGTGTTCCAAATATAGAGATCTATCATTGGTGTAATTTAATGTAATGACTTCCCTTCACTCGGTATGTACTTGCAGTAAGGAAACTATTGTATTCCACCCAATGATTTGATACCAAGATTCCGCCGGAAAGATATATTTTGAGACTCCCTGAATAAAAATGGAAGTATTTTAGAAAAAAAAAGTTTTGTGCATGTGTGCACGCTTGTCTGAAACAGCAGAACTCAAAAACGAGAAATTGATTTAAAACCAAACTTTGTATTTAAGTTTAGTATCTTCTGAGCATGCGACACGAAGATTTCCAAGAAAATCTTTCCACCCCAAACTATGTACATTTTCCATGTAAAAATATTTTTAAAAATTACTGTCGTTAAAAATCGCTGCTAACGATTCTGGTTAAAACTGTCTCTAAACCATATTCTGCTACTGAGGAAGCATCATTTGGAAACGAATAGCAGTTTGGATAGTGAAACTCCTTGAAAGTTGTTTTTGATGGTTCTCTTCCCAGTTATTCCAAGTTAAGTGAGAGCGACATTTTTATTACTACATTCATATGACAGCTGGTATGTTACGGCAGATATTGCTGTGTTGCGAAATATTCCGTTTGTCAGATGATTGGACACGGAACAGCGAAAGTGTATACTTTATTGCCTTTCAGTCTGTATATTCTTGCCTTGTCTTGTCCGTCACCGACAGCATTCGTCACGTCAGCCGATAGCTTATTGTGCGTCAGACCCCGGGAGGAAGGATGATATGAAAGTACAGGCGGCCAGAACACATCTCAGGCAGAACTATTAGGTGGGTCCCTAACAGGCGCAGGCAGTTCCTCAGCCCGACTGTGTTCCTGGTCGCCACAGAGAGCGCACCACCTAGCCAGGTCTGGCTGATCAATCGTCCCCCTGGTGGGTGGCCAGCCGACCAGAGCGCCTTCCCTCGGCCGAACACTATTTCCAGAGCGTAAGCTCCACCGAAGTGTATCCTATCAGCAATCCTGCTGACACTTACAACCTGGAGAAATCGAATAGAGGTAATGGAAAGTATGAAATGAAAGGGAGTGATTCGGCGGCTAAAAACTAAAAAATTCGATTACACAGGAAACTTGGTATTTTAGTTTCGCATGTTCTAGAAACGCATTATGGTGATTTTCAAGAGAACACCCCAACCTAAATTATCATTCACATGAAAAAATATAGATATTTTTGATTTTACAAAAATGGTCCTATACATTGTGACAACGACAAAATCAGACCAGTTATTTTTTTACCACTTTATTGTCTCCTAAAATGTTATAACAAATAAGCAGTTTTCTTCTTGCCGTTAACACAGTCATGCTATTAGAACTCACAGCTTTTACTTCCTGTAACCTTGCTCAGTCCTTTCAGTGTCTTTCTTCACTTCCTCTGTCTCTCATGCACTAACTACGGCGATGCAATCACTCGACGCTCATTGAATCTTCTTACGTGCACCAATATATTCACGGACACACTGGCCGATTCATGTCCGTAACTCTAACTCCTGCTGTTTCCTCGGCTCCTTATATAGAGGGGATGACGTCACACGAATCTTTCAACTTCCACATACACGCCGGCGGTGCCGTGGCCAGATCTTTCCCCAAAGCTCTAGAGAAAACCCCATTTGATTCTGCCGCTCTGATTGTTATTATCCACGTAGACACAAACAATTTCACGAGGTAGCTTGAGTGACCATTCGTTTTTCTGGTGATCGTGCAAAGAGTGTGGTATTTCAAAGTTGTCACATAAACACATGCTCTACAAATATGACTATCGCCTTAGCCTGTGTATCTTAGCCTATAACGAAATGCTTGGGTGTGTGCTGAAGCTTTATCTCAATTAACAAGAAGTACATAGAACAATGAGCATTTGTAGCAATAGTTTATGGAAAAGTGAATATGGACGGGCATGTGAATGTAATGCGGATTTTTTTCTCCTCCACCCTTTCGATAGGGGTAATATGCGGCGGAACACCGATAAACTGCCTCTTCACCAGCTCATGGTCTCAGAGTAATGAAGGGGAGAGGAGAGGCATTCCACGTAGTATATGCCGAGTTTTATAAACTTCCGCACAAACGTTATTCTGCTGCATAAGTTGCCAACGTACCTCCAATGTTTTTCGCGCTATGTTTACTCGGTGTTAGTTTCTCTTAATTTCACTTCTAAAATCGCACGAGACCCTAGTTTTATATTGGAAGTAATGAAAAAAGTAGTGTAGAAGTAGATAACCCCGTCTAGGAGTACTGTGATATCTGCAATATTGCGGTTGTAGAAGAAAGTGGTTCAGAGAGACAGTTCAATGTGTAAAACATCTTTAGAGGTTGGTTGAAAGAAACAAACCTAAAGAGATTCTTAAAGCGGATGCATTTGTTTGGTTTTACTGGGGCAAACTTTCGTTTGCTTGTCCCCATACATGTGTTACCTCAATCCCATAGAACTATCTTGGGTCAAGGTAAAATGAACAGTTAAAGAAATGTAACAGGTGAGTTTTCCTTATAGGAATTGCACGATATAACGCTCGAGGATACATCACTTGAGACCAAAACTGGTGAGGCTTTTATAAAATACAGAAAAGGTAGAAAATGCTCTGTGGGAGAAAGTCCCAGTAATTCAAAACATCGCTTGCCATTTATAAGCTCAATATACGCCATGAAGTGAAAATAACATTTATATTCCACTATTTTGAGCTAGTTCTTTGCTTTAATCTGGCGTAAATACACATTTCAAGGTTGGCACTACCATTACAAGCGCTACTAGAAGCAAGACTCCTGCTTCAGATATTACTGTATACCTAGAATTGTTTACTGACGTACTGACTGGCTGCATTCCTGCCAGGGACCATAAGTTGGTGAACAAACTGTACATGTGACATTATTCCCAGTATAAAACTACTTGAAACCTTCGGACATAACTTAGAAATCGATATGGGGAATTCTCCTTTTCTGAGAATTTGTTTTTGCCTACTCAAAGCAGGTTATGTGTTGAAGTATCAAGTCAATCTCAATCTGACACTGAGTGTCTCTTGGATATCTTGAACCATTTCAAAGACGTCTATCAATTAGTATTAAACGTTAAACAAGTTTTAAAATGGTGAGGTAGCACACCCTTAAGGTCTAAGAAACGATCTGTTGGAAAAGGGAATTCCCCCGTAAGTCATAAAACGAAGAAATTAAACTTAAATGTGTAGCTCGAAGTCTGCAGCTCCAAGGGGTATAACCCTCTTAAGAGGTAAATTTATACGAACAAGTTTTTGCACTACTTGATATTGGACACAGCACTTCATTAAACTTTGAAGGATGAGGTAGTGGGTAATAATAATAAGGCGCTGGAAAATGTCTTAAATTATCCTAGCATTAGCACAAAGGAGACAGGATAGTTTGCCCGGAGGATAGTGTTCTAATGCCGGACATTATTCACCGTCCTTTAAGAGCCCCAATAGAACGTCTACCCCTGTAATTGAAAGAGCATGAAAACATAATTTTCCAAGACTTTCCTTCATGTCTTCATCGTCTCAAAAGAGGAATATCATGCATGCCTCAATGGAAGTGAATCTGGAATACGGATCAACGGATTTAGTGGTATGTCATCTTTTAACATGAATCTAGTTTCCTAAGCCTGAGTAGCGTCTACGCCTTTTCCAATAATAATCCTAATAACGCAAAAGCCTAAAATTGTTGTATGGATTATATATTTGTAACATACATGAATAAAAGGGTCGGGGGGTCGCGAAATATTTTTGACACTAAGGGGATCGTATCATGAAGAAGGTTGAAAACACTAAACTAGATCAATAACCTAATGTGTGCCGTATTTGTTGGCTGTATAAAATTAAATGTCAAAGTTTAATTGCAGTCTTTGTAACCTTAGTTTCTGAACACCCCCCATATATCCACTGAAGAACTGAGGTTACCAATGGCGTTATAGCGGCACCATTCAAAACATTTCACAATCAGGATGTAGCACGCACATGTACGGAAGAGCACGTGAATGTTGAGTGAGTCCTAGTGAGTGAGTTTATCTCACTAAATTTGTTTAGTATTTTTTGAGTAACAATTAACCGCCGTAGGGAGTGATATAGTTGAATAATTTGAAAGTTTTCTTCTACTTTGGTTTCAGCAAGACGTTTTCTAAATTTAGTATAAAGTCTTCAAAATTTTAAAATACAACGAGCATCTATGTAATTTAGTGATTTGTTGAGGCTCGAGTTAACCTTTACTATGGAGCACAGTAATTGAAACATGATAGTTATCGGCCGAAGTTCTAAAATTTATTGCACGAATTATAATTGTATAGGTACTTCATTCAGCTGTTTTCTCACGTTGGCTGACCGCATTTCTTCAATGTAATTGTTTTCGTCTTACCTTGATAGTTAATAACGTTCCTTGAAGACTGAGCTGGTCCCAGTTAGCATTGTGTCTCCGTGTTGTAGAATACTAATATCTGGGGTAATGAGAGCTGTAATGCCAATAAAGAAAAATGTCGAAGCTGACGAGTATGTCGTTGATAGCTTTACTAGTAGGCTTTTTACATGCTGGTCCACTTAAGGAGTGAATAAAAACTGCAGTTGTTTCGACCGACCAGCCGAGCTACTGGCAAGCTGAGGTGCAGCCTGAATGCTTCCGCTGAGTACCTACCCTCAATAGGGTTTAACCATGGACCTTTTCTTAGGTAGGTGTTTAATGATGCCTTTTCTGATTTAGGATGGTTAAAAACATAGCAGGAAGTATGTTGCTCTTCAACAGCTATACTTTAGGATCCCACGACCCTTTTACATCTTAGTGGGTGCGATTTTTTAATACTTAAATTTCCTTGACTGTAGGGTTTGATTTAGAAGCCAATGAGCTCTTGGCTGAATTTTAAACGGAACTCAGCTTCAACGGTTGATGGAATCGCTCAAGTGTTATCTAGTATGCACACAAGCTTGTAGAGAACCCGATGTTGCCTGAAACATCAAATTCTGGGGTTATAATCCCAGAGAGACCTAACCAGGGCACTCTGATGGAGAAGCCAGCTGTTGTAGAATTTTGCTGCTCGGCGTTACTTTTAGCTTCGTCGTATGGGAGAGATAAGGATTTGCGAAACAGTCTCAAAGAATGAGTGATATATGCAACAGATGGACCGAAATAGCCATAGGAGCAAGCTGTTTGCGGCCACGCTCCAGAACTCGCAGGCGCAAAGCATGAGAGCGATTATGAGAGCCCGAAAAAGGTGTACTTGCAGCGGAACGGGCATCCCGGGGATATAGTGAAGCTCTCTGCGTTCCTGCGGAAAGGTGTCTGATGTGTTCACGAAATGTTCACTCCCAGGTAGCTGACTGAATTTATCAATCCAATCCTACGTCTACTCCAAGGAATGTGAAGTATTCTGCAGAGATGTGGCGCTTACTATGTAAAATGGCGTGGCTCTTTTTCGCGTTAACGGACATGTGCCAACGCCGACAGCCGTCTTGGACGAGGTGGAAATATTGCTGTAGAGGGCTGAAGGCTCTATGAATGTGCTTGTTGGTGCAGAACAGTAGCATATTGTCGGAATTCTGGGCCATACTGACGTGAATCTGAAATGGAAAGTCTGCCATAAAGACCCTGAACAACGTGTTGGAGAGAGCACAACGCTTTCGAGAACTCCACCTCTTCTTGGTGTAAGTATAGAAGTTTGCACCGCGGCTGTAACCTTAAAAGTACGGTGTCTTAGGAAAATGTAGTATGTGGGTAGTTTCTGTTGGTAAATCCTACGTGAATGAGTTTATGCAGGAGAACTGTATGGCGGGTGGTTGGGAAGGCCTTCTCAAAACCCAGAGACACCGCAGCATGAAATCAGCTTAACCCAAGGGTGGCCGCTTCTAACACTACCAGTAACTGCTGAGAGGTCGAGAGCCCAGAACAAAATCCAAATTAATCAGTGATGGCTTGAATGTCACCCAGAACAAGGGACAAGCGTTTGACAACCATTTTCTCGAATAGTTTTGAGAGGATCGAAAGGAAGCTGATGGGCCGGTACTTAGACGGATAAGTACACCAGTTCTTTCCTGGGCTTCAAAACGCAAATCACCCGAGTCTCCCTCTCCACTCTTGTGGAACGTGAAACTGGGTGAGACACATATTGAACACCCTATTCAAAAAGAGCATGGTGTTAAAGCGAACGTGATGGATATTGGGGTGTGTCAGCCCATCAGTTTCCGCCGCCTTTTTTGGGTTAGAGAGCAGGGGTTTTCTCCAGACAAACACTTTTTATGTCAATTATCGCATTGCAAAAAGTGAAAGAGACCATATAGTCCATTCAGGAATCTCGAAACAGTTTTGAAAACATGTATGCAACAACAGAAAATAACACGAATGAGAATGAAACTAGAAATCGACATCGGGAAGGTGATCTGGATTTTTTTTTAAATTAACGTCCTCCAACATTGTGTCATATCGGACGAGGTGTTCTGGATGATCCCAGAATGAAATATTTGCGTCCTTATATCGAGATAACTGACAAGATAGTTAATGGAATGGAAGACCGAGTTCTTAATTTAGAGGAACCAATATTTATTGAGCTACATGATTCCATAAAGTTTCAATCTTTCAAAATTAGATTTCCCGAAATTTTGTTTACATCTCTTAAATCAGGCTACAAAAATTTCTTTAATTTCGAAAAGGGAATTAGCGGCTGTTTATAGGTTGCCAGAATTTTCAGACTGACCACCTCCGTAGCGCAGTTGCTAGCGTTCTTGCCACTGGCTCGGAGGAGCCGGGTTCGATCCCTGGTACCAGCATGGGGATTTTATCCCCTCTGGAAGGTCTGGCACGGGATGCACTGAGCCTCGTTAGTCCCGGGGGGACCAATTGAGGAGCTACTCGATGGAAAAGTAGCGGCCCCAGGTCGTGAAGACCGCATAACTAGCCGGGAGGGATCGGGACCCTGACCAGGTACCACCCTCCAGACTGCACCCCAAAAATGACGCCTGTAGTGGACCGAGGTGGGGTACGCAGCGGCTGGGCTGTAAGGCTTGGCTCTTCATGGGCTGTTGTGCCGGGGCTTAGTTTTAAAGTTTTTAGGCTGTTTAGTAACAGAGATTGTAAACTTCTTGAAAGACACCAAGTTAGAAGAGGAAACATTTCCAGAAGTTTATAAATTAAGCTGCCTAACAACTACAGTTCCAATGAGCACATACACAGCAGGACGTTTTCCTGCATGAAACGCATAAACAGTACGGGACACTCAAAGTGAGAACAGGCTTTCCTAACTTTCATTGCTGAAAACGGCTTTATTGCACAAAATGTATAGTCAAAGACAGTTTTATGATCATGTCATATGAAAAATTGCCCGAAAAGAAGAGAGTAGGATTCTTTAATACTGCTCTAATACGAATTACCCATTATGAGGGATCTTTTAATATTTTTCTCGTGTATATATTTGTTATATGATAACGTGACAGCTCCATTACTGGCAGTCCACATTCAAAAGTATCACCGTACGTCATCACTTTTCGTACACTTTTAAACCTGTCACTTTTGTACCTGTCATTTTGTATTGGGGCACAGCGGTACACTTAAGCCCAACTTTTAGGAAATATCTGCTACACAGTTGGTAACACTGCTAAGTAGTGTGTGCTCAATCCATGCGGTTTCGTTCTCTGCAAATATATGAGGGCTTTTATTCTCCTTTTTTTGCTGAATAGCTATTCCTATGAATTTTTTTTTGTGTTCCAAATGACGCGTTTCCTCACAGAAACCATTAAATTTTAAATCAATAAAAACATCTAAGTACTATTGCGGATGTACTTTGATATTTTGGAGGATCTACTTTTACTGACCTTTTTTGACCTTTGCTGTTATGCTGTAAGCAAAATTAAGAAATAATACTAGCTTCCTTAGAAGCAATCTAATTGGATAATTGTACGGAAAAGGCATGCGGGTAAACATCTCTCTGATATCTGAAATGCTTTCTCAGATAATAGGTAATGAGTTTAGCAGACGTACCTAACAATGGAAAGTTACGGAGTTTACACTCCCTTAAAACCTTATACCTCTCTAGCTATACAGTCACACCATTCAAGGGACACTGGGTGTGAAGTTTGAAAGCTCCACATTTTTAGATAGATTTTTCTGAAATTTTTACTGTGTTTGTATTTATATGAGAATAGGAGGTACCCCAAATTTCATTAAAATTGGATAATTCGTTTAGGATATATAAATTATTTTATGAATTTAATAGGCACATTTTCAAAATAGAGCTCGCGTCTATTGACATTTCAAAATTCATTTATATTGGCAGAACTGATACTCCAAAACATGGGTAACAATTGTATGAAGAGATATTTCAAATACGTTTGCTGATTATGCTGTACATATTTTTTTTAGTAACAAAGAAAATTTAATCTTAAAAATTATTGATTTTTTAATACAAAAAATGTTTTTGGAATTCATGTTAATGATAACATCAATATTGAATCATAGTTTTGTTTAGCTGCTATTTATGAATACTTATGGAAATTTTCATTGAATTTGAAGCAAAACTCAGGCGCGACCTTCTTTTGGAATGTGCAGAAATGCAGTTCTGAGAAAAACAGGCTTTTATATAGGAGCATCCTGTGTACATTAAGGGAAGAACACTATTTGAAAGCGCCGTAATGGCCACATGGAGTGGGAATATGAAAAATGTTAGCTGATCCAAATGCACCGGTGTTCCAGGAACATTTTAAGGTAAAAAAAAACAATTTTCGACGCTTTGACAATTTTGACTAAAATTTCACTCCCAGTGTCCCTCAAATAGTCATTCTCACCTCCATTTCTTCAAGAATGGCGAAATTTCACGTTACAGGCGGCCCTACTAAACTAATCTGCTCTGACAGATTGTCCTTGTGGAGAGAGTTGCTTAAGGTCGTTCATATGATGTACGACATTAGATAAGGTGTAAATATTATGCTTATTATTTACGTAAATAAATCAGTTTTACTGCATTCATTAAATGCTACCTTATTGCCCGATGCTAAACTCTGTGCAGCTTTTGCCAGAGAAAGGGGAAAACATCGATGGAGGCTAGGACATGTACAAAGCAAATGAGTTAATGATTACATTAAATGTTACTTGTGTGTTCGTTAATGTCGCACAGTATGTCTAAACTTAACACCTTTTCCCATAGTAAACACATCTTATTGAACTTTAACATAACCGTAGATATTAATTCGTAACGCAGATTTCTTTTAGCGGTTCGTGTTTTAGAGTAATTTACGAGTAAATATTCCCAAGGATATACAAATCTTTGTGTTTCATTATGCTCTGAGTTCCCCCTTAATACAAATCTGCTTTTACACATTGTCACCACGCTTTTTTTCCCACTAAACTGCCAACAAATATTTGCATAAAGGAATTCAATCAAGCTCACCTCTGCGGAAAGCAAAAACACGGTGAGTTTTCCTGCTGAGTTTGAAAACATTTGCTTATATACCCAGTAATGTAATTTTGTCGGATGTTTTCACTTGTTGTAAATGGATCTGAAGGGAAAATACATCGTGATGAACGCTTCCTGGTATTCTTCTGTTTCCACTTGCTGTTTTACAGTTTCATTTCTTATAAGTCGTCTTTTCCGCTTTTTTTTTCTTTGAAAATCCCTTTAACAATGACGAGGTGGAATGAGCATTGATGAAGAGAGTTTCCTAGTATACATATGTTAGTGGCAGTGTAGTCCTATGGAAGGGGAGGTTTTTCATCAAAAAACCCACTCTGCCAGATTTTTCCTCAATGTTTCCATTTACGAAGCATGTATTTTAATTGTATGTATAAAATGACATTTTCTGCCCAAAATCTTTTCCCATCTTCACTTTACCTTCCAGTTTCTTGAATTGAAGAGCTTCCCAAATAATTTATTTTCATCTTTAAACTTAGTTTCAGCTCTGCTTTTCTTTCACCCAGTCTTTTTTGAAAAGTTGCTCATGTCGTCTTCATTTTTCGTATCCATGAACCCACTTTAGGTGTTTCCAAACCTTTTGCTTACCTCATTCTAAGTTTCTGAAGTAGAGGATGGCGTGTTCCGCATAAATTTCCTTACTAGTTTTTTTGTTTTCCCTTCAAGAGGCTTTTTTATGTTAAATAACACTTCTACCATTGTAATTCTCTGAAATCTTGACAATAATTGTTACATCTTTATTATCTCATGCCCTTCGCTTATCTCCTTTCATGTTCTCTTTTTCTTCATATACTACAAATAGGGCTATCGGTCTGTCTTAAGATTCTATTACTTTTGTTTATAGGCATCTTGGCTTTATTTCTCTACTATATTGCAACATTATTATTATTATTATTATTATTATTATTATTATTATTATTATTATTATTATTATTATTATTATTATTATTATTATTATTATTATTATTATTATTATTATTATTATTATTATTATTATTATTATTATTATTATTATTATTATTATTATTATTATTATTATTATTATTATTATTATTATTATTATTATTATTATTATTATTATTATTATTATTACTATTATTACTATTATTACTATTATTATTATTATTATTATTATTATTATTATTGTTATTATTGTTATTATTGTTATTATTATTATTATTATTATTATTATTATTATTATTATTATTATTATTATTATTATTATTATTATTATTATTATTATTATTATTATTATTATTATTATTATTATTATTATTATTATTATTATTATTATTATTATTATTATTATTATTATTATTATTATTATTATTATTATTATTATTATTATTATTATTATTATTATTATTATTATCATTATTATTATTATTATCATTATTATTGTCATTATTATTATTATTATTATTATTATTATTATTATTATTATTATTATTATTATTATTATTATTATTATTATTATTATTATTATTATTATTATTATTATAAATTTTATTAAGTCCTACTGTGAAGTTGAAGATATCTAATACGTGTCTTTTCCTTGGAATTTGCTTTCGTTACAGTAGCCAGTATGTCTGTCGTTTTTGCAATTACCTTACATCGTCCTCTTCACATCCTTTTGCTTGCTCGTTTGCTCCTCTGTTTCCGTACCATGTCATCGGTATATCTTACACATTCATGAAAGTAGAATTCAATCGGACAACTGGCATGCAACATACACGGCCATGAGGCCCACCTTATGCAACTTTTTGGAAACGTGATAAGGCTATGTCGGCCCTTTATGTATTGTTTATTATGTGGTTTAAAATATATAACAGGGCTTGGGATATTAAAGTGTATCATAACATATTCTGGTGAAGAGAATGTAAAGAAGACAGTGTACGCGTGGTTTCCCAATAAGGTATGAATACCAAATACCCTCGAGGAAAAAACGTTAAAGCAGCCCCTAGAGTTAACAGAATGTTTATTCTATGACTCTGGCGACGAGTGAACAAGTAGCAGGAGAGAAGTTCCACAGGTGAAGTGTCAACAACGCCGAAATCTTCATTTTAAAGGTATCGCCAGTGTTGAGGTAAACTTTTATCATGTGCAGTTAACACACGACTTTGCACTTAAATGCCGGCCATCGTAGCCGTGGTCGCTGAAGCGTATGTCTGGCATTTCGCCGCGCAGAGGGTTGCGGGTTTGGGTCTCGCCACAAGCATAGGTATTTGTGTGTAGGTACATGTATGTCCTAGAATAAAAAGGAGTGGACAGTCGGGAAAAAAACAATCAACAAAGTACGCAAAAGGTAAAAAGGAAAAAAAAGGGTAATACTAATAGAATGCCAATGCTTTTTTTTTGGGGGGGGGGGGGGGCTTTTTAATGCCATTATTGAGAGGTAAACTTGCCAAACTAACATAAGTTGGACCATAGAAAGTTCCATTTTACTTCTGCGGCAACAAACAAGCAGAATAAAGCAGCACAATGCCTAGCACTCCAATGTAAAAGCCACTGCAGCATGTATGCATCGGTACCCATTAGCATTTTCGAGAGATTCTACCATCTGGAAGAGAACCGCACTTCCTTAACCTACAATGCAAATTATCATCTTCCAGAGTGCAGTCGCAAGCATGGGACGACTAGTGCAGCTTCATGACTCCAGCATCTTACACCATCTCCTGAATGGCAATGGGCTCTTCCTCAGTCAAACGTTACCAAATATTGCACGGCATGAGTGGATGAATAACTCAACAACAGCAATAATAATAGTAATGATGATAATAACAACAAAAACAACAACAGTAACTATAACAATAACAATAACAATAACAATAACAATAATAATAATAATAATAATAATAATAATAATAATAATAATAATAATAATAATAATAATAATAATAATAATAATAATAATAATAATAATAATAATAATAATAATAATAATAATAATAATAATAATAATAATAATAATAATAATAATAATAATAATAATAATAATAATAATAATAATAATAATAATAATAATAATAGCAATAGAATAATTATAATAACGATGATGATGATGATGATGATGATGATGATGATGATGATGATGATGATGATGATGAGCCGCAACAACCCTGATGGGGCAGGGGTGACTGACCGGTTTACCAGACTGACACCAAGCGCCCCACTGAGGTAGAGGATTGTCCAACCGATACAGGGATAGAATGTCGTCATCACCATGCACCATGCATCTTTCCTCAGCCAGAAAGTTGGTTTTCGTGACCCTCTTCGTCTTCTTCTTCGTCCTCTGTTTACCCTCCCCGTATGGAGGAATTTTTATAAGGGGCCGCCTGGAGCTAGATGCCTGTCGAGGAACTGACTAACTCTGCATCAGAGGGAGTAGCCAGGATGGGTGATCAGCCCGAAGCCTGGTGTGAGAGTGAGTAAGGAGATGATAATATGAAATGAACGAAAGGAATCACCTGATGGTGATCAGGAAAGGAAGCAGCACCATCACCTGATAGTGAATCAGGAGAACCCAGAGAAAAGGGAACAAATGCCACATAGGATCCTTGGGGTCAAAACTGAGGCGCCACCTTGCTGGGAGACGAGTGGTGTAATCACTCGTCCGTGGCGCCGCCTAGTTCTCACGACCTACAGATTGCTATTTATCTAGCTCCTCAAAATTCTCACGATGCAATATATGGACTGATAATCCCGCAACCCAGTTCACGGACTGGTCCAATGCGGATTCCAACCCTAGGGACCGAAGGAGTGTCCTCCAGACTATCAGATCCTATGAGATTTAGCTGGGCAATACCACAAGTATTGCCCGTCCTAACTCCCCACCTCTTCCGAGCGCATACACCTTTATTCCACACAATTTTTGTCAAATACTTCTCGTGTTTATGTTTATTTCATGAACCATTGTAGAGATTTTATTGCTCTTGACTTGCAAATTCCAATACTTACACATATATTTAAAGTGATGTTGCTCTTCACCTGTTTCTCGCAACGTTACACAAAGCGAATGAAATTTCAAGGCCAGCGTACAGATCCCCGCTGATTAAGGGTTTGAATGTTAATTCAAACTCTTTATGCTCATTGTGTGTGCAACAAAATGTTTGTAGAAATCATTTTTTTGTAAGCGTTTATCTTGATTAACATGAAGTAAACAGAGACATTAACTTTTATAAGAATAGTTTGTAGAGGAGATGTAAAATAATCGATAATAGTAGAAAAGGTCATGTGAACATCACACGTTTATTTTTATGAATATCTACGACACGCCGTATTATTCGTCTTATGCATCTCCATTCCTAATGGTATACCTTCAGACATCCTATTTTGTTTGACCGGATTGAAATATTCAAATAAATATGTTCTGCTCTAGTCCAGTTGTTACAAACGCTTGGGCTAAAAATCCTTTACGTGTTTCAAAGGTCCCATTCAATATTCTAATTTCTATGATATACATAATGGCCCAAATGTAGTACACTTCACTGCATTTACTTTATTTCCTTTTTCATACACAATTACATAGATATTAAATATAGAAAATTTATAGGTTGTACCACGGACGGAGACACCTCGCACATTTAGACCAACATCAGAGGTGGAAAGAAGTATTCAAATGTCAATATGGTGCTACTAAAAGAGGATATTTGACTATTAAACGCACACATTAAAATGCACAAATCTTAAAACGCTTTTGATCTATTTTTATTTCAATTTTAGTGCCACATGCATTTAGTTTAATTAAATATGAATAGATTTTCCTGATGAAAACTGAAAAATGTTTTCACAACTGTTGGACAAAATTATTCAAATAAACAAAACACAATACCCTAGTACTTGTTTACCATGCTTTTCCTCTGAATAACAATTGCCAAATACTTTGGCATTCTATGTACAATGACGTCCAAAGATAATCTCTCTGCACCTCCGGTCTATGTCACATTATTTGTCGTTATACGAAGCCGTGGTCATTTCAGTGGCTGTTTTAGGTCGCGTTGCAAGGGTACGTGGCATTACAACGTTATGTTTACATAGTAAGTATTTTACCAGCTCCCAAGTCCGAAAACCAAATTCCCCGTATCTATGAAGAGACTACATGCAGCCTATGCTGTGTATCTACGTTTAAGCCACTCTGTAGGATGGAAAAAGCACCCCCAGTGGACACTAGAGGGCTGCTTTGTCGATGGTCGTTCATTGCCCTCTCTGGTCAGCTCCGAGCGTCTCTGTGCACTATCTTTCTACGGCCTGTAGTGTCCTGTGGTTCCATCTCTTCCTCCTAGTTTTAATGCCCACTTTTATCATGTGTGGCACCACAGGAGGTGACATTGATGATTCATGTAATGAAGATGCAGCATCGATGGAATGAGATTGCAGGGGAAACCGGAGAACCCGGAGGAAACCCGCCCCTGCGCCCCTCTGTCCATGACAAATCACACATGCGGTCACCTGGGAATGAACTCTGTCCGCTTTGGTGACAGGCAAATGGTCTATTCACTCGGCCACGGCGCGGCCCTCCTAGGGGGTCGTATCCATTATAGACCCATACAGGTCACAGCGTGCGAGCTGTCCCCATCCGCTTTTTTAGGTTTAACGTCCTTGAACCACTTAGGTCATATTGGAGGATGACTAAAGTGGTTCAAATGATGTTCAGTTGAGCCCGGGGTTCATAGAGTTACCTGGCATTCATCTTTCAGGATAAGGGAAAACCCCGGAAATACCTTAACCCACTCTAACCAAGATTCAAACACAGAACCTCTTAAATATGAGGCAGACGAGCTATCGCCATACCAACCTTCGTTGTATAATTTATAAAATAGAAAGCATAAATTTCAAAGAGGTCAATTTTAGCCAAATCCAAGTACAGTAGGTATCCCAGTATGACAGTATTAATACGATGGACTACACTGGAATTGATTCACGTAACGGCAGAAAGATAGCGCCATGTTGTCGCAGCTGCTTCATTAGCACCTTGTTAATTAGGGAACTGTAACTATCCTTGCGAGACTAATTACATTACCATAACGATAATCGGCCGCTGTATGCAAACCTCCTTGCAGCCACACAAAGAGCACCTCCGGGAATTCCACTTCCCTTTTACCTGCTTAGCTTTGGACGGAACGCAATCAACAGTTCGGTGAAGCATTAAAACACGTATATAGACATTACGGTCATCTCCTTAGTGCGGTGGTAGCGCTGCTGCTTACCAAGCGAGAAGCCCGGTTTTCGGGGTGTGGATTTGCTGCTCCGGAGTGCACTCAGCCTCGCTATGTACTTAAGGAGTCAACTGAGGAACTACTTGATTGAGAAGTAGCGGTCCTTGGTTGCGAAGATCGCATATGCCCGTCGCGAGACACAGGGTGTTGACCACGTTCCACCCTGCATTATTGTCCCTTGCCAATGACGCCTGTGATGAGCATGGGCATAGGACGATAGACTTGGCTCGGAAAGGATTGTTACGCCACAGGGTTAGTTATATAGATATCACTTTTATTTGCATGATACGGGACCTTTAAAACACAATGTCCACAACTTTACCTGGAACATTTTCAATCTATCTCGCTTTTACTTTTCACCTGATATGCAATCATTTAAGAGGAAGTAATATTTAAAACCACTAGATCAATTAGATCCAGAATAAAACCGTATCTGGCGGTGCGTATTTAGTAGACTTCAAAATATAAAAGGTAATTCACTTGTAATCATTACTTCACTTATATTAGCTCGCTTAAGGGAACGCTCCACTGGAATATCAATTCAAGAATTTTCAAAGCATTTATTTGAAATTGTTGATTTTGAAGTATCTGATGTTATATACGAATAAA
Organism: Tenodera sinensis; assembly: GCA_030765045.1. Lineage (NCBI taxonomy): Eukaryota > Metazoa > Arthropoda > Insecta > Mantodea > Mantidae > Tenodera > Tenodera sinensis. The sequence goes on from CM060964.1 coordinate 239,644,935, forward strand.
GTATATTTGAACTTCAGATGAGTATATTATAAATCATTTAAAATATCAATCTTTAAAACATTTTTATAAGCAATTGAAAGAAAGCCATCAAGATGAAAAGTATTAAAAATGCAATTTTAAATATGAGGCACTGCTTTAAGCAATGTTCTTCAAAATAATACTTTTTTATTTACGCCTAATACTGTTCCATAAAAGTTGCGTAATATAAAGGTCTTTCCAGCTTAAAGAATCTTACGTATTCCATTCACTTGACTTCTCTACACAGTTTTCTGTAAATTATTCTTATCACGTATCCTTGGATCTACTTCTTGATAATCCAGAAAAAATACAATTCAAATTTGCACGTTTTCTTGTAGGATGCTACCGATAAAGGGATGGCCACATGCTATTACGATCATGTTGCTACGTCAGGGCTTTATGTTCTTTGCTTGTCCAGGAGAAGAAAGCAAATAACCACTTTCGGACTGTAAAAGGTGTATTTTAAAATTCAGACAACAAAGTCATAGAAACAATGAACTCCACAAAATTAAATCATACGACATATGTGTTTTAAGAATATCTATAGCTTTCGTGTAGTAGGCTGTTGTCTATATCTTACAGTCCACTGGTTATTCAAAACTAGTTCAGAAAAAAGAGAACTTCTGAGCGTATTACCCCCAATTTTAAAAGCTGTATTTTATTTGTCATGAACATATAGTGACGTCGTGCTCGGCGCACAACAATGGATGGACAGGGCTAAGCTACTTCACAGCACATACCCTGCCGGCGAGCGGGCAAGACGTTCAAGGCCAGGGTGCCTTGCGCTAGAGCTGTGTGTACGTGACTATTAACAATCGAAGCGGCAGAAACAAACGCGGTGTTGAGAACGTTCGCGGGACTTCTGAGTGAATCATTTCCAGTGCGTGTGTGCATAGAACTCAAGGGAGGTCCATGTGATGTCTTCCTCAGTAAATAAGGAAGCCATAGAAGAACAGAGCAATAAATTTTACTGTTGAGTTACGGACATGAGTGTATCAGTGAGTGTGAGACAGCTGTGTGTGTCGCCATGAAAGCTACGTCGGTGCGTCGAAAGAAGATCAACGAGCGTCGAGTAAGTCGTAGTAGTGTATGAGAGATAGCGAAGTGAAGAAAGACTCTGAAAGGACTGAGCGAGGTTATGGAAGAACAGTTGTGAGTTGAGATAGCCCGAAAGACCGTAGACTGTGTTAACGAGAAGAAAACTGTGTATTGGTGATAAACTTTTAGGAGACAATAAAATGATAGAGTAACCGGACTCGTTTTGTCATTTTGTCACAGTATCTCAAACCCAGGGTATTCTAATCAAAATTATTAGGTCCCTTTCGGAGAACATCAAAACCTTTCCATGTAAAAAGTGCTCTGAAGTGGGGTGGTTTTCTTCGGAACCTTAGTGCCGTATCCTTGTAAGACGTCGAACTTGATATTTAACCATACTTTCACAAATGTAGTACTGTTAGTAGAAACACACACACTTACACATGTACACACACAAACTTTTTTCTGAAAGCTATTGGGTTTGAGGGCACCTCTTAACATCTTATTGTTAATTACGTAGTAGAGAAAGTGAAAATACAAATAAACTTTAACAAGCAAAATCATAGCATAAATTGAGTTTTATACGGACTTGGAATGTGTTATTATGAACACAAAATCTAAGCATAAAGATATTTACAAATATACCTGGATAAACCCTTCCGGAAATTTGAATCTCGTTATAGGCTATGTAATAGTAAGATAGAAACGCTTGATTAAAGTCCAAGATGTTAGTGCAGGAAGATAGGAAGTGGGTCCGATAATCATATTGCTGTATCTAAAATTGCCTTTCCAAGGAAAAGGAAATTAAAGATAATTAAAATTCGAAAAATAAAGAAACGCCTACCATAAATGACACAAGATATATATATCTATATATATGATGCATTTATTTATTTTTATCTATTTTATATTATTTTTATTTATTATTATTTTTATTTGTTACATGAGGACATTGTACGATATCTATATCAGGAAATATACATTAAAAGCAATACAGGAGGATCGGGATATTAAAGACCTGTATGAGTTTTTAAAACATTGTGGTATATCAGGCATGGGGAATTGGTACCCTCTGAGTGCAGCCCGCTCACGCCTTGCACTTATAATTGTATGGTTAGCACGTAAAAAAGTGAGAATCGCTCAAGCTATCCCGCGAGTTTCCAGGCCCTCTGTTATGGAGTAGGTGAGGAAGCTTTGGAAAACAAGAAACAAAGTGGGGAAAGGGCAGAATGGGTGACTACAGAAGCACTGGGAAAGTACTAAGGGAGAAAGATGACTACTATCAGTGGTTAAAGTCTAAGAACAAGGAAAACCTAAAATGGTATAGAGAATGTAAGAAGGAGCAACGAAGATTATAATAAAGTGTAAAGAACAATCGTGGCAAAAGTATGTGCTGAAATCGATTATTCATTAGGATACAGAACAACTGCAGGGGCATGGCGAATTATAAGGACGATAGCGAGCGAGATGGCGCAGGCAGTAGCGTCTGTGTCCGGTATCCAGGAGGTCATGTGTTCAATTCCCCGAGGCCGACCGTTCTGACCTATGGATGTTTTTCGAGGGTTTTCCTGGGTTGTTATTCGAATCTTGGGAAGGATGTTGCATCCCCCGAATTCTCTGTCCCTCCATTTCGTCTCACTTCTCATTTCACTTCAACTTTCTTGCTGGTTGGCTGTGTCTAAGTGTTGGTAGGAGTTTTTGGCGTGCATAGGGAATACTCTGTAAATTCTGGGCCCCCAAAGCGGGTTAGTCCCGACTCCCTCAGGGGATGTGTAAGGCGCAGGGGGAAGGTTGTACGAGCCGCCACCGGAGAGTGCCCTGCTGTCGTATCTCCTCGTGTTCGGCGACTCTTTGTATCCTATCACTTTACACCTCACTCCCGGGAGGCGCCCTGACAGGGACATAGGCACAAAATACCTTCTATGGGGTGCTAAGTTCTCTTTGTGAACCTTCTCCTAGAGTCATAATCATATAAAGAGGACAAGGTTAGTTAATAATCCATCACAGACATAAATCTTGTGAGTATGGAACAATGGGAGGAATATTTTGAAAACCTACTGGTTGAGAAAAGAAGGGGATAGGAAAGTGAAAATTCTAAGTATATTGAAGATGTACTGTCATATACACAAACTATTATAGAGAAACACGCAAATTAAGCATTGAAGAAAGCAAAGAATGGTAGAGCCAGTGGTCCTGGTTGAATAAAGGCAAAATAATGTAATTATAAACCCTCCTAATTAAAAATACTGATTTGTAAAATGTTTAACCAGATAGTGGAAGGTGATGAGATGCAAAGGATTCGTATATAATGTCATATATAGCAATGCTATATGAAAAAGGAAATTATAAATATCCTGGAAATTCCAGAGAAATTAGGGTTATGTTGTCTATGTATAAGTAGAATTGTTAGGGTATTATTACAGTTAAACATAAACACTCTATTGAAGGGAAAATGTCAGAGGACCAAGCAGTATTCACTAGAGGAAAATTATGCATGGATTGCATCTTTGATCTTAGACAGAGCGGCTGTTATTCCTCACAAGTCCGTGTGTGGATGAAATAAGCACCGTACCTACTTTGAAGCCCTCTGGACGATGCTCCTTTATCCGTCGTTTCCTTCGGCATCTCTTTGGGGTTACCCTGGCTATTTGTGGCGATGCTCAGTGTAAAACACGGACTCTGCTTAAAATTTTCTTCACAAGACGGTCGTTGATCTCCGGGCGTGGGAAGTAAGAGCACTGCAAACACGCGCCAGCGAGTCCAGCTATCCTACTTGCATAGTTCCGTCGTTGGGAACATCAACATTCATTATGCGAAATGTGATTTTAGTTCATCTAGTTTAATTAGAAGGCACATTTAATTATTATCACCCACATAACTGCCGTTTTTCAAGCTTCTTGGCAACACACAAACTAGTTTGTATTACTGCAGATTCCATTGTCAGATATTTGCTAACAGCAACAACTTCTTTGAAGTTTTCACCAAATGCACAGCTGTCGAACAATTTATTTTACACCCAAATTAGCATTGCTTTGAGATGGAACATAATTTATCTCGTCCCACCTTCAGTCCCCGGGAGTAGATAGGTTATTATGACGGCATGCACTATCACCAACAACTGGTATGTATGCACCACAAGTTTCTTTCTCACTATCATAAGATGTTGATGGTTCATCAGTAAACTTTTAATCAGAAGTTGCATCACTATCCTGCAAAATAATTGCAAAGGCAATTCACTTCATACGGATCAGCCATTGTTATTGCTCAGCCACTCAAGGAATGACAGATTTGGTGGCTTCTAGGAGGAATGATACAAATTGAATATAATAGGCAATGGCAGGCTTTTGTGTAAGACACATCTGTTAAAAACTTTGAAACTCTAAACAAATGATACAATCAGTCCTATCGTTAATACAGCACGCAGAAAATTGTTGCGAACGCTGATGACAAAAGGGTAAGTTCTGTAATGACGGGCCCATCAAAATACGCGCCTGGCTTCATGCGCGTAATTTAATGTGAAATGAATCTTACCCGGCGTCAGGTATTCAATTTATTCTTTGTTATTGGGTAACATTTCAAATACACATTTTACTCATCTGCAAACCGCCTCTGGTTTTTTCTTGTTTCCCTGTCGTGTATATGTAAAGGGTAGGGCATTTCAAAGCCACTATACGTGCAACAGTTTAAGCTAAATACGTTAGGAGAGCAACGAGGCGTAAATATACTAAAGAAACGATTTAGTTTTAAACGGTTTACAAGTTACACAATAAAGAAAATTTAATAGTAACTCTTAAGCAGTGTAGAAACAAGGGCTTGGCTGTAACTACTGCCTGTTATCATCATTAAAGTAGCACCATTGTACATTTACAGCCAATATTCTCTCTCGCTACGTGTTGAAAGGGATAAAATTCTAATTTGGTGCTACAAAATCCACCTGCAGGGATCTTGGGTAGGAATTTAATTGGGCTTTAGAATGGTTTACACATCAACACAGCACAGTAGTAAAATCCTCTCGAAACCCTAGCACGTTGCTACAAGCCCGCCTGATGCTCACCAGTAGACTGGAAGAAATGACTATGGCGTTCTTCAGTGTCTTCAAGTGGAAAACTCCTTTCGTGAGCGAGTGTTGGCAATATTAGGCTACCTCCATGTTGATACACGCCATTAATGAACCCGGGTTTTGAGGACAGACGCCTCTTTTGTCCTTTACGAAGAACAGAAAAGTTAATAATAATAATAATAATAATAATAATAATAATAATAATAATAATAATAATAATAATAATAATAATAATAATAATAATAATAATAATAATAATAATAATAATAATAATAATAATAATAATAATAATAATAATAATAATAATAATAATAATAATAATAATAATAATAATAATAATAATAATAATAATAATAATAATAATAATAATAATAATAATAATAATAATAATAATAATAATAATAATAATAATAATAATAATAATAATAATAATAATAATAATAATAATAATAATAATAATAATAATAATATTAATAATAATAATAATAATAATAATAATAATAATAATAATAATAATAATAATAATTTGATTTATCGATACTAATAATGATATTATTGTTGTTATTATTATTACTCTCCGAAAGGGACCTAATAATTTTGAAACTGTAAAATATGTCCAGAACATACAAACATAAACCACACACCTTAGGAATAATTCCCACCTGGTAAAACATATTATTCTAAGAGCTTAATGTTAGAGACTGCCTAATCACCCTTTGATTATGAAAGAGCGACAAACAGAAATTTTAGGTAAAATCACTGTGTGAAACATGACATTAGGTAAACTAAGTTAATTAATACTGTGTTAACCATCCTGAGGTAGTGGAAATTTGTAATGACGTTTACTTTAATGACATTGTTCAATTTCTGATTTTAAAGAATAGATAATCACATTTAATTTATTGCCATATGTAATTTTAATATTTATTTAATTAAGTATTTATACATATGAATAAATTGTTCTGATTTTCCCTTTCACAGAAATTTTAAAAAAAGTTGCATATAAAAATTGTATGAGATTTATTTGAGAACATTATATGAATATATGAATTTATCTGCTCGGGAGACTCCTCGATGTACGAAAGCATTGCTCAAGGCTAAATTTGCAAATATAAAGTTAATAAGTAATTTTGCTTCAACAATAACAAGGTAAGATTCTCTCCCCGCGGGTGAATAGTATCTTCGTTTCTTGAACAAATTATTGTGAAAAATCAAGCATATAGCCTAATTTTATTCTAATGTGAGCTGCCGTTAGTTACATAAACCGTGTGAATATTTTTATCAGAATTTGTGTTTTTCAGGGAAGGAAAGCGGTTGCATTTATCATAAAAATTCCAATAATTGTTGTTAATAAACGATAGTATAAGAATTATTTTGAGTCCTCATTCAAGCAGTAAATAGTAAACATCCCTGAAATTCAATTTGGGGCCATAAGTCTCATACTCAAGAAGCACCACAACTAGCCACAAATCAGGTACATATTCTTGCACAGATGGCGCAAATGGCGGTGCGTGAACAAAAACTATAGCAACATAAATAAGACCTTTACAAATGGAGCCCAACAGTACCTATGGCACACGAATGTAATTGGGTGGGCAAACAAAATAAATATAAACGTAAAACAATGCTTAACGCTGGAAGAACGTCCAAATCGTCTAGAACGTTTGAAGCCCAGGATCATATCCATATCGAGGGACTTGCATCACAACTCAGCGACCAATAAGAAGTGAAGGGAGAAGAGGTCTTCTAGGACTGCAAAAGTTTAAGTACCAAAACAAAAGCTTTGAAGCGGTGAAAATTAGAAGGATGTATGTGTTATACATGTTAGTAGTTGCATTTGATAGTGTTAATTTAATAAAGAAATGGTACAGCCACTCAGACGAAAACCAAGAAATGAACAAAGTGAAAATTAAGTGTATTCCACAAAGAGTGCAAATAGTGAGGATAGGACAGAACAAGATAGTGTTAGCCAGGGAATTATAGTATAATTAATTGTGAAACAAGTGAAGCTTGGAATAACAGCGAAATAAGCCGATATTGCTAGGAAACAAAAACCAATAGCCAGGTAGATCACTGAAAATTAAGGCAAGTTAGCCAGTGAGCAAAAAATGTAGTTAAACAAAAATCAGAATAGCAAAAATTGATACTTAAAGAAATGTTAAATACAGAAAACTAGATAACTGAGAAACATCAGCAGCTAAGAACTGAAATAAATGAAAGACAAGCTCAGTTAGCTGCTGATATAAGCCTAAAACAAAGTCTGTTAGCTACTGAAATAACTGTAAAACAGAGCCAGTTAGCTACTGACATAAATAACAAAATAGAGAAAATTAGATCTGAACAGGTTAAATTTAGACTGAAACAACTTTAGAAATAAAGAATATGTTCAATAATGAACTTGATAAAATTAGGCAAACTTGTGCAGCCATAAATATCGCTGTAAATACCCTTATTGATAGTCTAAAATCAAATTGGAATACACTTACTAATGATGTATCTAGAGAAACGGTCGTAGTTAGTAAAACTTATATCAGAAGATAAATGTGTGTTACCAAGACTTGGTTACAAAACTAACAGATAGCCAAAGCAACCGGAAGAAGCGATTACTAAGCAATTGAAGCTATACACAGAGAAAGTAAACCAAACAAATGAAACATCAGGTAACTTACAAGAGGTCGTCAACACACTTCATGTTTGCAATGTACCTAGAAAGGAACTTAAATGTAAATAATAACTGATGATATAACTAGGATTACCAGGTAGAAGTGCCCAAAATGTGCAAAAATTGTAAAATATGTCCAGAACATACAAACATAAACCACACACCTTAGGAACGACTCCCACCTGATAAAACATTTTATTCTAAGCGCTTAATGTTAGAGATTCCATAATCACTCTTTGATCATGAAAGAGCGACAATCCCATGTGACTCCTTCGAGGGATCGAAGAATGCTCCACGATTAAAATGACTGCATAATTATTATGAGTTAAGGATGTATATAATAAGAAAAGAAAAAGATTTACAAAACGAGAAGCAGACATTGTAGAGAGAGTAAATATACACCACTTGGGGCAGTTGGTTCAAACCGAGATAAAAGTCGACCTAGTTACAGTTCGTAGATATACCATTGGCGTCAGCTTAACTATGACAGATGTTTTATGGGAATCACCACTGAAGCTTGCATGTCTGATCTGCCAATGAGCGAACAAGAAATGACCTGTACCTTAACGGAACATTTTTCAGAAAACATTCGAAACACCTAATCGCCAAGCCGGATTGCTGACTGGTTCTAAACAAAAGAAAGGCAACGCACGTCCAATCAGGGGAACCAACCTAGACCTATTAGCATTAATGTGGATAAGAACAAATAAACACATAATACTACAAATATGCAGCTAGAATTATTAAATCTGACTCAAATACAGATCGATAAAAACGACCCATGTGGCAGGTAACTTGCGATCGTCTCATTTCCAATAGCTGTATAAAGGTTCGAGCCCAAGTGATAATCGCTACCGGTGCATTGACTTCACTATGCAGTGAAAAACGGTGTATCTATTTATGTCAATCTAAACGCACTTACAGTACTTTACAGTATGCAATGTATACTGTACCGAAGCTGCTGGAAAACAAAAGGAACACATCATGTATGAAGTGATGCTAAAAGCAAAAGTAAGTGAATGGCATATGAGTTTATTTCATTGGTAGTACCAGTACTAAAGACACACGTGATAGTAAAATATGTTCTATAACATTAATGAGCAAAACAGATGTAAACAAGGAGGTAGTTTTCCATTACTACAGCAGGCATATGCAGAAAACAAATAATGCTGCATGGAAGACCACGAGTAAAATATAGACGAGAACGAACAACTCTTCGTCGAATATATACATAGTTTTTACATATTATACCAGGTGAGTCAGCCGCGCCTTATTTTTTGGAAGGTAGGCCACCCATCTAACGGCATGTGCGCCTTAGTCCAGTTTTGCGCTTACTAAAATGTATTGCTTAACGTTCTTAAGGAGAGGAATGCGCAAAATTGAGAGCAACAGCGGTTTAAGGGACAGAACGTACTCCTCGCTGAAGTACACCTCAAAAACATACGACTCGTTTACTGAGAGCGAATTCCGGTTTCCAGCCGATTTTACAAACTTTTTATTAGCGTATACATAGCAACGAAATTCAGTAAACGCCTCGGAAAAATTGGACCTATCATATGGGTACACAAACAACGTCAGCTAAAAAGAAAATGGTGGATTCTTGTACTTAGAGCAGGGGTTGGCTGCCGAAAATTACGAAACATTTAGAGACACGCCTCATCCATCATGAACCCGTACAGTCAAAGCGGACATATTATTAAATAACAGTTTATTTACACTTTTGCGTGAACTACGCCTCGTGCATCTCAATTAGTATGCATAACAGCTTTTGCCATTTAAGTAATAATATTAAAATGCCCAGCAAATGATTAAAACTGTCTTAAAAGGCTAAATCAAGCCCGCAAACTCGCGAGGTGGCAATGGCATAGCGCCAGGCATGCAAGTCCTACTATTAAACACGGTACGCACTTTCAGTTAAATCTCGAAATAGCTAAATGGGATTGTGACGGGTCCTCTGCGCTAAGCCCCAAAGTCATAGGTTCGAGTTTCAGTAGTATAAATATTTTTTTTATGTTCATCAAAACTTGGAAACCGAATTCACAATAATCTAATTATAAAGTCCCTGAACGTTTAAGACATAATTTAAATCGTTTTTGGTTGTCTGCATTTTGTAATTGAGCAGGTGTAGACTTCTGTGCCATTGGACTGGCATGATGTATTGTGTTGTAAATGCCGACTCCTGCGTTCTCCACACGTATGCTGTTGCACAATATTTTGTGCCAGTCTTTCATTATGTATTCGACAGACGAGTACGTAGACATGCTTTTGATCTACGGAGACGTAAGAACAAATACACCGGAGAAAATATCTCGGGAGAGATATCCGAATAAACGACAACCAACAGCAAACAGCTTCCGGAATATTGAAAGGCGTCTGCGTGTAACAGCATCACTTGCAAGAATGCCTCCTTGTAGACACGCACCAGCAACATCGGGCGTTAATGCAGAAGCAGTTTTGAATGCCACCCAGAACAATCCGCATACTAGTACACGGGTAGCTGCTCAGGAGGTGAACATCAGCCAGTCTTCTGTAGTGCGAATATTGAACACTAATATGTTCCATTCTTATGGTTTGAACCTACACCAAGCACTTCATGGGAGAGATTTCGAAGCTCGAGTTATCTTTTGTGAATGGTTGCTGGAGCGAGTAGCAAGTGATGTGGGATTCGCATCCAGGATATTGTTTTCTGACGAATCAGGATTCCACAACAATGGAAGTGGAAATCGTCACAATATGTGCTATTGGAGTGTTGATAATCCTTATTGGGTAAGGGAGGCATCATTCTAAGAGCAGTGGGGTGTAAATTCCTGTTGTGGAATCTTGGGAGACCACCTTGTTGAACACTTACTCTTAGAGGGGAATGTAACAGGAGCACGCTACACGGAATTCCTCTGTAGCTCACCCCTTATTATAAGGGAATGTGCCACTACAGGAGCGAATGGCGATGTGGTTTTAACACGATGGCACTCATCCGTATCGGTCGAGGATCGTCTGCAATCATTTGAATGCTGCTCATCCTGGTCATTGGATAGGAAGACGAGGACCATTCCCCTGATCTGCCAGATCACCTGATCTGACACCGATTTACTTCTTTCTCTGGGGTTATTTAAAAGAACGCATTTATGCAGAGGAGCTGGTCAATCCAGAAACCCTCCTCAGTGTATTACAGTGGCTTGTAGATCTGTTCAACTCTGTGTATAAATGATCCTTATTTCAATTACACCTAGCTATAGATATGCTTAAACAGCTACCTAATTGTAGTTCACCAATAAAGAAACATCAAGCAATGCCATAGAACATAAATAAAGGAATAAAAATGAATATAATAACCGTATTCAGAATAATAATTTGTAAATTGTGAGGATTGCACGGTTAAAAAAAAAAAATTAGTACATGCAGGTGATTCGAACCACCTTCACAGCAGACAGATTACTTCGGAGTCTTGCGCTCGTTCCAACTGAGCTTCCTAGTAACGTGTAAGGTAGACATTCCGTTTAAGATGTAATATTCGCTGGTTCCAGTGAACATTTGCAGAAGTGCAAACGTCAGCTGTCTAATTACGAATATATTAAAAGCCGATGTGATAACATCTATATGAGCCCTAATTTCATAGAGTGTTTAACATCCTTGTTAAATACGCGGGTGGAACCTAGTAATGGGGACGATGTTTTCATGTTGCAGTATAAAATGCGGATTGCATAAAACTCGAGAATAAGGGGCAGCTGACTCACCTGGTATAGTGATAAATTAAAGTCTATCATCCAATGCAGATAACGTACGTCATAAGCATTTAGGAAACGAAATGCACTTATACAACACGTTAGAAAAAAATGTGGAGCTTTTCCCGTCGTCAGATAATGCAGCGAAGCAGACAACAACGAAAGCCAAGACGAAACTAGCATCACTAGGAAGATTATAGAAACTAAAGCAAAAGACAATGAACATCTATATTTCCAATAAAAATCTGGGCTTAAAATGTTCTTGTATGAAACGTAGGGTAAAGAGGGGCAAACGAACCCATTGAGGACATTATTGAAAATGTAGGTCATACTAATTATTGCAGAACCATAAGTTGCTTTTAATAGAAGCACTGAAAATTAGATTAGATAAGTCGAAAATTGATTCTTCTGAAATTAGGTACAGGAACAGAAAAAATATAATTAGTTGATTCATATTATACTGTTCGTTTGCCCCATCCACCGAGGCAAACAGACACCAGATTTTTTAATCAATACCATCAATTATACAATTATAACACAGAATATTGCTTCTTCCCGGTATCTTCATACTTAATATTGTACCAGTTTGTAGAATTGAGTCACTACATCTTATTTTCTCCTTCCTTGTAACACTGTTGGCATTTCTTTCAAATATTCCCTTTCTCGTAGGCAAACTGCTTCTATCTTCCCGGGCATTCGCGGTTGCTGCGTTTTCCTTTACAGCGTGGGCAGTTTCCCTAGATTTTAGATCCTTTACAAAGTATCGGATTGTTATAAAATCAGGTTTTCTGGCTTTTCTTTTGATTCCTGGTTTACCTTTAATATCCAGGGAACTTGTTGGAGGAGGTCTTAGCTTTCGAAGTTTGTCGAGGGTGTAGATGCTTGAGCCTGACCTACTTGTGTTGCTATGCTCCCATTTGGGATTGCCTTCTGAAGATTCTCCAAGGGAGCTAGCTTCTGAGATTCAGGAATCTAATTTTCAATACCAGGATCTCCATTTTCATTTGAAAATGGACACGGAACTGAATATAACTTCAAAAAATATTACACAACCCATTACATACACATAACTCTCATCTATAAACGTTTTAAAACCTGAATAGAATTAATTGCGAGACGAAAAGTATGTTGTCCTTTAGTCCCAATTGAACCTTCTCCGTCTGCCCCACAGTGGAGTCAAACAGAAAATCACTCAGAAGAAAGACAGGCTGGAGACATTTATTTTAGTAAGCTTCGTCGCCGATAGATAGATCCCTGATGTCACCATATGTGTATCTAGAACATTCCTTTACGCCTTCGTTTTGCATGAACATATTATGTGTAACGGATGGAAACTTACAGCTCAAGTAACTAAATGAAAAATATTTCTGACATTTTTCGTTTCGGTTGTTCTATTGCACATTTGTTTTGCGATAATCACAGATACTTTCCACAATATGTTGACACAACTCTAACGTGCGCACAGACTCTCAATACACAGTGACACCAAATTACCACAAATTCTCATACCAAGTGTCCGTCTGCCTGCATGTTCGTTTGCCTCATCCTTACCCTGCATGCAGTGTTTACATTAAACACTTGTAGTGTAAACATTTTTGAATTCATAGAATTATAATTATTTCAACACAAAACACGTCCATTATCATATGCAATAAATGCAGACGGAGTCCATATAACTGAACAAATTCTTAAAAGTAAGGCAATAGAGGTACCGAAATTTGAATACGTCAATCCAACTTATTGGATATACAAACCAAAAACTACTAAACCGGGAATAACAATAGATGCCAGGAAATAAAACACACACAGAACCAGATAATTTTAACCCGAAAGGAGCTGAGCAAATTTAAAGAAGGCTTCAAGAAACATATTTTGCTCGTATAGATCTTGATTTTGTTAGATATTCTTCCGCCGAAATGTTAGGGGACACACACGCGCGTGCGCACGCCCACACACATACATACATGTGTTGCATCCCTATCGGGCGTTACCTCCTACCGATCATGTTGTTTACGTTTTTCGTTTATTGTGTTTCACTGGCTTCCTCTAGAAACCGGAAGTGCTGCATTTTGAACCTTCTCGGAACTGAAGGAGGGTATATATAGGGCTGCTTAACCTACTCATCATTAGTATCTTCAAAAATATTTAGAAGCTCCTCTAAGTATACTATAGTGCATATGGAAGACACTATAGCAGGCATCGGCAAACATGTACTCAATGAGGTATCAGTATGACGTCTCAACATGTAACCCGCAATGCTCATGACGTAATGTAGAACAGGGGATGGCATTGACCTTCGTTCAGAGTCAGTGGTGGACTCGCTCGCTACAGAGTACAATAAGGAATAGTACACATACTTGAATCCAGCTACGAGTGGTCTACGATACTTTAGGTAGACCTAGATATTTGAGCAATATATTTCAATTCACTTCTATTTGCAATGTACCATGAATATCTAGAGATATATCACAAGTAGCCACCCTCAGTATAGCACGCAACTTAACATCTGTTAATCGCGATACAAGATTTCTTTGGATTCAGTTTCTTTTCTTCTACATATTTCTTAAATGCTTGAAATAATTCTGTCCCTGTTGTATGTTCCCTAAGTGGAATGACTTCAAGCATATATTCTTGTATCGAGAGGTTGTTAGTAACTCCACGAGTGAAAATTACCAATTGTACTGTGTCAACGTTGTCAGTGCTTTCATCCAACGCGAGAGAAACGGCTATAAATTCATGGACCTCGGTTTGTAGTCTTTTTTCGGTTATTTCTGCTATTTTATGTATTCTTCTCTGTATAGTTCGTGATGATAATGCAATATTACTAATAATATCACATTGTTCAGGGCAAATTATGTTGGCAAGTTTACTCTCACATTTTCTATGAAATCTCCATCAGTAAAACACCTCAGTGACACCAAAGCAACAGCATAACTGGCGTGGAGTTGTCTATCAGTTATAATATTTGAATTAATATTAGGTGTATTGCTCTTTGAGCTGTTGCAGTTGGTTAGTCCGATCTGGACCTGAAAAAAAAATGAAATGAATAAAGGACACTACGTCAATGTTATATTACTTTAAATCGTGGTGTAAATTTATGAACACATGCTTGCCTATAATTGTATGGTGATCTTATGACATGTATCATAATGCCGCTTGATGTTCCATTGATGAGTACCTTTTTGAACTTTAGAGCACAACAAACACCTTACGTTCTTTACATGATGAGAGAAGAAATCATCAAAGTGCTGTTCTAGATATCAAATTTAATAGACCAGGAATAATTAGATGCACTCTAATTCTATGAATATACTAAGACTTTAAGTTAAATAAACTAATATCCTTCAAAGTTATCAATAAAGAAGTTTATCTAATTACACTTTGACAGACATGTTTAGAAGTACAGGTAAATACGACAGGACAGTCCGCCCGTGATCGGTGTGTATGCAGTGCCAGTTAAGGCTGCGAGGGAGGGGGAGACAGAGTAAGCGCTGCCCCTGACACGTCATAGTTGCGAGGCCTCATTGAGTACATGTTTGCCGATACCTGCACTATAGTGATCACTAATAATGTTATTTTGAATCGAAAATAACAATTTTTACTTCGATCACAGTGACCAAAGTCATTATCAGAGCTTTTGCTTATCATTATGTTTGAGAATCCCATTAAATTTCTTAATTCGTTGTATTTCGTATTATGGTTTTTTCCCTACCAATACTATCAAAATTATCGAAAATCCTATTTGAAACCCGCCGGAAACATAGGCAATATGTCCTAGAGAGAGTACATAACTGTAATATCTCTGTAAATTTTGATAAATACACATTTGTAACTATAGGGACAACATGTTTGGGTTGTGTAATGTAGGAAAGCAAAAACTGATTCGGAGCAAATAAAAAACAGATGATGAATATCTAATCCCAAGAATCAAAGACAACTTGGAAGATTACTAAGAATTTTACAGTACGAAAGCAAATTTGTTATAAGATATAAGTGGCACTGGGCATCAGAGCTTCAGAAAACTTTAGAGAACCTCAAAATGACAGCATTTCAAACAGTGTTCCGTTAACAGGCCCAGACCATGATCTTCCAATTATATCTGATGCTTCTACAAAGATGCACGAAGCATTACTTGCACAAGAAAGCAACATTAGAATTACGTCATAAGAACCTATTACGTCTCAATTTCTATCTAAAGTTTAAATCGAACTACAATTTGGGCAATTTAATTAACTTTAAAGACGAATAAACAATATATTGTCTCAATGACAACTTGCAGAACGTAACACGATTTTTTGTGCCTATGCTCCTCGGGAGGATGGATGAGGCGATCGGTTTCGAAGGGTGGCCGGAACGTTGCGATGACAGATCAAGAGGCAGGGTCTCCACAATTTACTAGTTAGAAGCACTCCGGTGGAGGCTTGCACAGCCCGGTTCCTCTCCCACCCCTTCGGGTTCGTACACCCAAAGGGGCAAGGACCCCGCAAATCGGCTCCCCTCCCCCCTTCGGACTTATACCATTACATGGAGGACCCTAAAACCAGCAGACTCGCCTTCCTATCAGGGAGGACAAGATTTCCAAAGCGCATTTCCCTTACCGTGCTGCTGTCGCTAAGCTCGCCGACTCTTCCAACCCTGACAGAAATCGTACGGGATGAAGTGTGAAATGAAATGTTTAATGTAACAAAAGGAGGGGCAGGAAATTCGGAGGATATCGAAACCATTTCCAGCATTTACGTGGCGAAAACCCCATGGGTTAGGAAGGTCCGTCGGGGATTCAACCCGCGATCTCCCAAATGTGGGCCACAGAAGTTACCGCCTGAGCCGTCCAGCTCAGCTACACCTATATACTGCAGGAAGGAACAGCAAAAGTAATGAAGCAAGAATTGTCTGATATTTCCCTTGACCTTTTTCTTTTTACTTTCTCTACTACATATTATAAGAAGGGAAATATTGCATTTCACCCCACAAATTCGATATCGATATTTCAACGGAAATATGTTCTGAGTACCCCTGAAAAAAAAAAAAAAAAAAAAAACAAAAAAAAAAAAAACAACATTTTTAGATAAAGGTCCGAGTGTGTGTGTGTCTGTGAATAGCATAACTCAAAAAGGAAAATCCGGCTAAAAACCAAAGTTGGTATTTAAGTTTAATATCTTCTAAGGATGCGACACGAAGATTTTGAAGAACATTCTTTCACCCTAAACTACCCTTTACATGGAGAATGTTTAAAAAATTTTGATTTTCTCAAAAGTAGCTGTAGCACTTCTGATTAATATGTCATAAGTTTGAGATATTTTTACGACAAATGAAATGTAGATTTTGAATTTTCTGTCTTTATCCATGTAGTCCTATTTACTCTTCACGAGTTTTACTCGTAAACCGTAAGATCGTAAGAGAAAGACCATATCTTACTATACAAAACAAAAGTTATGTCCAAATGCGCTTTTTTTGTGGAGTGAGCCATTTCTGAGATATTCCGTATTATTTGTGTGACTTTTGCAATACTTATACTTTTGTCAAATGGAAGGTGGTTATTCAAATTTTTATTTCTAGCTTGTGCAAAAAGAGCGAATTTCAAAGTTTTAAAGGATTTGATTATTGCTTAGGGTCTATGGTATTCCCATATTCCTGTTGCAGCTATAAGAAAAATAGCAGTAAAATAATTTCTACAAATGCTTATCTCGACCAACATGAAGAAGTTAGAGGTATAACAGCTTGTATGAATAGTTAGTACAAGAGTAGAGAAAGGCACATCAGTTTTTTTTTTTTTTTTTTTTTTTTTTTTTTTTTTTTTTTTTTCCCGTCTTTAAGGCACGCTTTTACTACATGCGGTACCGCAGGCGGTTTACTTCCCTGTGTATAGTCATGTATAACTCAGGTTTACGCGAGTGCCGGTAGTAATATATTTCTATCTCCTCTGTGTCGTGCATTGATAAGGTTGCTATAACAACTTCCTAGGTGTGTTACATTTTCGAGAAATTGCTTTCCTTCTTCTCAGCAGGAATGAAATCATGTTTACATCATTTATATGCTGCATTACAGGGCTTCCGACGTGAGGGTGAACAAGGAAAATGTAAGACTTCCTAGACATGCGTATGATATATCCTCTCGCGGCCTGTTGAATTGTCTTCATTGTTGTGAAACATTTCACGTAGACGAAATGTATTGCAGGGCAAAACCAGACAGTTTGGAAACGTACAGCAATTATCCTATAAACTTCAACCTTATTCTTGTAGGTTATAGAACTGATTTGGGACAAGAAACAAAGGCTTTTTGAAGGAGAAATTTGATATGTGACTTTGACCGAACGATTTCTCCGTGCTATAAACTGTTCTTAGACAAGGAAGGAGTAGGATGAGACTGAAAAATTCAATTCCATAGCCGGGATTTGAGCCATTGATCTTCCGGTCTCCGTCCAGCCTCTCTAACCACTGAGATACCGTGGCCAACGTGTGGACATGACATTAATTTCTCAACTCACTCGCATTTTTCCGGTACATCACAATGAGATCTCAAACTCAGATGCGATAACATAGGTACCTCAAAGGTCAATTAGTATTTAAGTCCCAGGCTTATAATTTAACCAACTATAAGCTCAATAATGGCATATTGTTAGAGTAGTTTAGTTTTCTTCTACTTCATGTTAATCGAGATAAACTTTTGCAGGTTGGGCTTCTTAACACATTTATTGTACATACAGATATAACAGGGATACAGGAAATAAGTGATTCTACATTTCAAATGCGGTTCGCTATATCCTGGTTAGAAATTCCATACTCCTTAAATGACATTGCAAGAGAAAAAGAAAATTGTGATGTAGTACTTTAGAAATGCTTACTAATCAAGGAATATCATGGAAGTGGTAAATACTGCCCCTTCCCGTAAAAACGACATAATTCTGTGTTAACGAAATCGAAATGTACAGCAAACATTTCAGCATATATACAGGGTATTAATGAACTACACCGAAGTAACTAGAGGGACTGCACATGTGACTGATATAAGTAATTTGAGATAACATAACGCAGTTAAAAGGTCTTAAATGTATTGGTAGCACATGTTGATAACTCTGTGTTAAAGCGAAGTCGGGTGAGAAATTGGATTAGAATGTGTGTAAGTCTGCTGCCCTAGTATAGAAATACCGATTTTCAGCAGCTTGCCATCACCGTTCTCAATATTTAATGCCACGAAAATCTCTCAAATCTTGGACTAATCACTTGACAATGCGACACTGAACATCCATTAGCTGCCTTCTTGCCTCCTTGCGTTAAGTAGCTACTCTAGAGGCGATTGTTTCACTGCTTTTGTTGCTTGATTCATAACGCCGAGGGCTGTTGTCCTGAAAGTCATGGGTTTACTTCCTGGCATGCACTTACCGCTTTTCTTTCCTTCTATTTTTATTCAACGCAAAGAAGGGATTTCTATTAATCTCTTTATTCGGCTCCCATCAGATATCTTGGATAGGGTACGACAATCGCTCCTTCGCCGCTGTCAAGTTTGCTTTGAAAATTCAGGTTACAGTTTCGAGCAGTTACTAAAAAATGACGTAAACTTAGATGCTTCTATGTTTCTATACTTTCTTCACCTTTTAAACCACTTCCCATTTTAAAGTACAGTGTATGTATATTCCAAGCATGAAGCAACTTTTGCTAGCAAAGAATGTAATTAATTAATAATACTGAAATGTTGAATTAAAAATGCGTAAACTGAAACAAAATACATAACAAATGCGTAAAATTTAGACCAGAAATTATTAATATACTCCACTCAAACGAAAGAAAGAAACGAACAAACAAACAAAAAAGTACTAAACGATACTCGAACTCAAAAACGATGATGATCTTATACTGGATTGCTAATGTCATAATCACTGCGCCAGAGAGGTACGCTCTAAAGCATGGCTGACGAACGTTACTCAGCAGGTGTGAAGACATTCCCCTACTTCCCCACCCTTCGAGAGTCACGAAAGCGGAAAAGCAGGGAAAAGAAAGTGAAAACCGGCTCTAGCTAAAGCGAACTGCTACAGCTATGAAGTGGTGGACTCCTCTCTTCACACTTGCGGAGTAACGTTCGTCTGGCCTGCTCTAAAACAGCGCTTCGTTTTCGAGTATTGCGCACTCGAATGGCTGATATTAGCCAGTAGCATACAAGCGCTTTCGAAACGTATAGCCACAAGCTCGAAAATTGTCTAACATTACGGATTACAGATTGTAAATTGCCGTAACAAAATCCATGTAAACGTGAGGGCGCGCAATGTTTCATTGGCATTTCTTTGTTTCTTATTAATGTTACTGTTGTATTTTATTATTATTTTAGTTTTTGTTATTATTGCTATTCTTATTACTACATTGTTATTACTTTTATTATTTTATCATTTGTTCATTATTGTTAATTATTATTACTATTATTATTTCTCTTGTTATTATCATAATAATTATTTTATACTACTAATACTACTACTACTACTACTACTACTACTACTACTACTACTACTACTACTACTACTACTACTACTACTACTACTACTACTACTACTACTACTACTACTACTACTACTACTACTACTACTACTACTACTACTAATAATAATAATAATAATAATAATAATAATAATAATAATAATGGTCATACTGACATGTAGTACCTTAGTACTAGTAACAAATACTTATTTGAAATCACTCTTAGGTAATAGTATATTGTTATACAATTGTGGGAAGTGCATCAGTTGATATAATACCTAAGAATAAAATTAATAGTTTAGTAATAACTGTTGCACATGATGGTATCAGGTATCAGATGGTTTCGTGGTCATCAGGATTAACTTTGATGTTAAGCAATTGTCCATCTCTGGTTTCGTGACTAAAAAATCCATAACATACACGGGTTATACTTAAGAGCTGAAAGAATTAAATCGTAAGTAAATATTAACAAATAAAAATGAAGTAAAAGATTCAACTAGATCTTCCTAATGGTAAAATTCACGTATTAAATACATCTTCGGCTGCAACACTAAATGGAAGTACAACATTAAATGTGAAAATCAATTTAATGTTGGGTTGATTTGTCGAGATATACATAAATTATGGACTACTTTTAAATAACCTTCATGCTAATAGTAGTAACACATCCCCTGACTATATTCAATGGTTCAATAATAAGTATATCAAAAGTTAGAGGGTTTACTAGGGTTCATACGGATGCATGCAATACAGTAGATTAAACCAATGATGTCCAACCTTGTCTCTTTCGAGACGCTTACGTATTAGGTGCTATCCCCCACTCTCTCTCTTTCAGTCAGAGGGTAAATCACGACTGTGGCGTTTAGACTCACAAACAGTCAGTACCCAGTGATGAATACAGACAGCTGATTCATGGACATTTCTGTCATACCCTGAATTTTTTGGGAATGTTCTCAAAAGGCCCGATTGCTTTTGCATAAATGGTAAACAGCAGGAGACAGACAAAAGCTTACTAAGTAAAAAGTGTGGAGCTCATTAAAATACAAAACTTATGTCAAATACTTGTTTTTGAGTGAAACATTTTCAAGATATTCTTTATTATTTGTTTCAAGTTCCCCATATTTATACTTTTCTCAAATAGTAATACGTTACTTGTTTTTTTTTATCTCTTTGTCTGGCAAAGAAAACGGAATTTGAAAGGCATCACATAGCAACCTGTTCTTATCGCTTAAAGTCCTATATTCCCCTTGCACCTACAAGAAAATTAACAATAAGATTAGAACATAACATAAGAATTTCTGAAAACCCTTATGTCGATTAAAATGTAGTAGATAGAGAAATATGCATTTGAAAGAAAGTGTTTATAAGAGCGAGTATAACTCTACATATAATTACATTGAAGAGAGTTCCTCCAAATTGAACCATATTAAAAGTCTGTATCGCAATAGGTTACGCGTTACGCGACGGTCACTTGCAGTATCTTCTAATGCTTCGACTTTATCGCCAAATACTGATGGGCTTCTTGAACGTAAAAAGTAACAAAGAAGTCACTAATGAACAGATTTAGAGCGTAAAAGTCTTGAAAGTGCTTTTTTAAATCAAACGCATCGTTCATGTAACCAACCCGCCACTGCAACACAATGCACGTCCGAGAGTTACAGAAAGCCAAAGTCTACGTATAGTGGAAGGAGGTAATCTAACCTTGCCTCTTTCGCGAACGTTGGACATTGCTGGGCTAGACACAGATAGGTGAGATTACCAGCATTGAGGCAGGAAATTCAACTAGCACAACGATAGCATGAACGAAACTGGTGATCTAGTACTATTGTCCAAAAATATATTTTCTAAAATATGGACAGATATGAAAGCTATAATAGATATAGAACCGATATATGTGGATTTGTAATGGTTAGAGAAGTTTGTGTGAGTGGTTACAACATTTTAAATACAGTTATAATACACATAATGCAGATGAAAATCTCATAGCATAGATACTATGCCTACAGGCTTTCTAGTCATGACATAAGCTTCCAAGAAATGTGTAAAATTGTATAATAGTGGATCAGGAAAACTGAGAGTTTCAGCATATAATTATTTTTAAAAATACAATGCCCCAACATTTTAATGACTTTAGAACAGCATTTTTCCTCCCATTTCCTAATGTATAATCCTTGAACTTACCTCGGTAGAATGCCTATTCGTTATTTACCACAAAATTGCTTATGTTGACCCTGTATATAGCAAACACAAGTAACATGTTGACGTTCAAAGAGAATAAAAGAGAAGCACTCTATTTTCTCCTTCCAAGCGTGAAAATTCACTCTTTTGTTCGACCGCTTTGGTTGTTTGCTCCAAAAATATTGCATGTAAATACCGCAATTAACAAGCCTTTCACTCTAATAAGTGTTCTTCCAGGATATTAAACATTAATGAATGTTACTATACCAAATTTCTGGGTTCATTTCAGTTGTTTCCGGCAGCAATCGTAAACTATCAGGGTTTACTACAAATCCCGCGCCATGGACACGCCTGTGCCTAGAGGGGTTTAAAAATGGGGCAGTGGTGGTGTGCGTGCGGTATTAACTTTCGTCCCCGTTAAACTAGGCCATAGAAAGCAGAAATCCCTAAAGTACACCAGAAAAAATAAAAGGTAGTTAAATAAACAAGATCGGATTTTCACGGTAGATGGGAAAGTTTTAGTAGGTAGTTTACGAGGGCAGATTACATGTTGCAATGGAGCACCATCATTTAGCGGGAGCTTTAAAATACACTGGCGTGCAACCTTTGACTCCACCCAGCCGATATGAGCTCTTAATGTCTAAAGAGATAGAGGGGGGGGGGCACAAACCGAGTCCACACCGGACCTATAGTCAGGCTATTGTTTGTCAGACCCTGTGTGGGAGGGAGGGAAAGAGGGATGAGCTGGCAGTGCCAGTGGGCGTCCGGGACCAGCGAGTTAGCATGGGGTCCCTAACGTTTGTTCTCGGCGCCAGATCCCTTCGTGTAGTCACTAGCCTCCGGGTATGGACACCCGGACCCCCTGCAGAGACGGGCAACACAGCGCCACGAACAACCGTTACAGAGCACAAACTCCACCACGTAGATCCATCGGCGACATTTCCCATCCGAAAAGACTGGATTGGACTAATGTTGAAATGAACTGGAGGGATGGGAAGTCGTGGAATGGAAAATAACCAACCCAGTTCTGGTCTAGTGGCCAAGGTAAACCGCGGAAGTACCTTTGATCGGATTGGTCATTCGCGGTAATCGAAATCCATACCTCTAAAATGCGAGTCCAGGTGTTACCGCCGTTATATTACAGGTTTAAGAAATAAATTAATGGAAAAAATCGAACAAATTAGCAAATGTTATAATCCATGTGAAGTGAAGAACGATTTACAGCAATCCACACACAAGTTAAATAAATTATATAAATTATATGGATTTTAGGATATCAACAACAAAACAAAGATTACAGCTTTGAAACATAAAAATCCAGTGGCACGTAAAATTGTTCCAAAGACTCATAATCTAGAACAAGTATCGCCTTAATTAGGATGTGATATCACCTTTAATGTAGAAAGAGATTCTAAATAAATAAGTTCCTGGCAGTTTGCGGAACTTTTAAGAATAAAGTAAGAAAGTAAACACATATAAGGGACTCTTCAGACTTACGGCAATCCTCACGATATCATGAGGCTTTGGAACTTTGGTTCAGCGATAAAAAACAAAGGTAATACGGACGGTGGAGTTAAGGTTCCTTAGCCAAGTAAAGGTCGCACTACCTCGATGTGATTAAAAATTAAGTAATAAGGGAGGAACTAAAAGTGAAACCTTTATATGATATAATAATGCACCGGATATATAAGTTGATTGAGCACATGAACAGAGTGTATAGCTCTACAGTAATACCCGATATACAGTTTGGTTCTCCTGAACACCATTCGACAGTTGAACAAGTCCATCGCAAAGGAAAGTTTATAACATAATTCTTTCAATCATACCACTGCTGTATTGCAGCCCTCGGTACACAGCAGGCATTTAATAAGTTATGGCATACAGTCTTCTACACAAAATAAAATTGCTGCTTCCAGATCGTTATTATATTCTTTTGTAATCTCACGTCGATAGATACTCCCAAGTCAAATACAAAGCTGAACTATTCACCTTCCATGACATCAAATCCGGAGTATCCCAAGATTGATGTTCTTGAGTCGAATTTGTACGTTTTCTACGCTTGTGGTCTGCCGACAACTGAACATACCAGGACAACAATTTTACAGATAAAACGGCCATTCTCGCCTTTTATGTAAACCCACATACAACCTCCATACCATAAATATATTATCAATTGTTGACCGACCTGGTCTAAAGCCTGCCTGATAGTCATTTAATTTGTTTTCAATAATTTTTGTTAGTCTGTTATCCAATACAATTGCAAAGATTTTATATCCTATGTTTAACAGAGTAATAGGTCTATAGTAAGAACACTCTAATCAATCACCTTTTTTTGTACGAGATATTGGATAAATTATTGCTTCACTCCACTTACTTGGTGTTTGTTCGTTATTTCTGGACATATTACATTTTATTTATATCGCGGTATATCTACATCAGATAAAAATGTCCATAGCAAGTGCAATTAGATTGCACTTATGGGGATAAACACGTAACATTAAAACACTACATTGTAACGAAAAGAACAGAAGCAAAACTAAAATTCTAGCTATTATATTGGTTAATGAAAAAAAAAAAAGTTTTCATATGTCTGCCTCCAGCAAAGTTCTAATATACAAGCGCATCATTAGACCTGTATGGAAATACAGTATCCAGCTTCGGGGAACTGCTGGTAACTCCAATATTGACATGCTGTGAAGATTTGACTCCAGAATTCTTGGTTGTCTGGCAAACGCACCATGACATGCCACACCACGTCACGTAACGTCTACACATCTCTACAATAAAATGAAGGTATCAGATTCCATACTCCTTGGTATCAACAGTGCTCAACTAACCACCTCAACCCTCTTGCTATCAGTCCACAAAAGTACCATGATTGACAGTCTACAGCGTTGTAATGTTTGAGGCTTACCATTCCGCTTTACAGTACAGTACACTCTGGCCAGTCCACTCAAGGTCACGCAGTATATCTCCACTCTCACTCTATATGTCTCTTTCTACAGTTTCTCAGCTCTGTTCCTCTCCCATTGCTCACTCAATGAGAGGAGTGAGAGAACGGTTGCAAAGCGGGGAAAAGGTAACCCTGAGTGGACATATGAAAATGGTTACACTATAGTTACCTTTAGTGTTCCAGAAGGTATTTGCATCCTATTTACTAAATGTTCTGTTAAGAACGGATCGAAAATTTGCTATTAACTTAAACAAATTAAGCAATAACAGCGGCATACCGCACAAAATAAACTTCAATGTTTAGTTTTGATCACGTTGATAGTATAAATCGCTGTGTTATTTCACTCGTTTATTTTCGATTACTTTACTCAAACAAATTTTGTCTTTCATTTCCACTATCCTGTACTAGATAAAAAAAGCTGAAATTAAATTTACTGCTAACTCCTGAATCCTCGTGAATCTACTGTGCTCTTTGGTAATTAGAAAGAACTACGCAGCCCAAAGCAGTCACAAGAATTAAATTGAGTGAAATCAAACAATGTACGTAATATATTTATAAAACCCGCAGTATTCCCCTACGGATATTTTGCTAGGTCATTTATGATATGTGAGAGAAGGATTACGTTATTTGCAACAGAATGGAAGTGGAAGGCATTATAATTCATTGGCTCAGAGGAAAGGCTTGGGTTCCGATTTGAACTTGATTCTAATATCTAGTTAATGTATTTAAAAAAACAATTATGAATATACAATTATGTGCTGAAAATATTCTTAGTAAAGCGATCCTACCGTCTGTCGCAAATAAATTAGCCCAATACTAGGCTCGGATATTGCTATTTCCTGGCCTGTGTTTACTGGTACATTAACAGCCGCTTTAACCACACCTTACATACAGTTGAAGATGCCTATTAAATAACTTGCCCATGTTTAAATCTCTATTTTACTAGGCTAGCTACCGAAGCTTTTACAGTAGATTTCACCTCAGTCCGTGTGTGTGTGTGTGTGTGTGTGTGTGTGTGTGTGTGTGTGTGTGTGTGTGTGTGTGTAACGCAGGGGGGACACCTCGCCCACTGCGATCTCGATGTGGATCTATTGCGGGCTACCACTCAAGGGGAAGGGATGAAGCGAAGTGAGATAGGAAGGCACATCGGAGAGTGGAGCCAGCGAAGCCATCCTAACAGTTCCAGATTGTGACATTCGAAGGCATACCATCCACCCAGGGAGAGGGCGACAGGGCAGCGACTTTCAAGAAGGGCCAGTGAGAGAGTTTCCAATGAGAAGGCAACTATGTCATCTGCCCGCTAACGCCGAAACCAACCGTACTACCAACCGAACCTGAAAGATGACAATGAAAGGAAATGAGAAAGGAAGGGGAAGGAAGCCGTGGAGAAGAGATGAAAGCACTCCTAGCATTCACCTAGGTGACATGGGGAAACCACGGAGAAACCCATGCCAGAGTGCGCGGCTACGGGGATCGAACCCTCGAGCTCCCGAATGCGGGCCACAGACGTTACCGCCTGAGCCATCCCGCTCGGTACCTCAGTCCGTAGAATGGAATAATGTCGTTTTATGCCTTAGGGCCTCGAGATGTAATTCTGGATTACTTCATTCATCATGGACCTACCACTAGAGTAAATTTCTAATTTTGGATTATGATACTTTCCAATCATCCCTTTCGCCTGGATTTCATACCATCCTCTTCCTCACTATCATACCTGGTGCTTGGCTGACCACCTGCTTCCAGGTCTGGTCCAGAGGTCCCCCTGCTTCCCGACAGGCATCTGACCCTAGGCGCAGGCTTGTAAGTCCTAGGACGTGTAAGTCCTACATAAGGTGAGGGTAATCAGGGAAAGAAGAAGTGTTGCTAACCTCGTATTCATCATTTGTGGAAGCAGCCATGTTTAACCTTTATGGACTCCTTATCATTATCATATGGATGCGGAAAAGAGATGAGCCAGACCACATACTGTTCAACAGAAGCTACATTCTTACTTCGTATTATTTACAATGCCATACTAATCAGAAATTTCGAACTACGTTTCATTAATACATTTCTTGAAAACCAACAGATAATCGTCCATAGTAAAGGAACTATAGGAATGTTATGGTATGCTTAGGGTTCCTGTGTATTGCTGGCTACTTAATGCCGTCATATCTTTACAACAAGATGTGTTCTAAGAGTGGAAAGGTTATAGTATTTTTCAGTGAAATCAACCTAGGATTTTAATGTTAAAGAATCAGCACATTTTTACCTTCTCTACCATCTTACCTATAGTAGGTGGACAAAGTATTGTACTTCACTAAACAATTCGCTATCTATATTTCACCTTTGAGCTCCCTTGAACATAAAAGCCCCATTTTAGGAAAGGGTCCACGTTTATACACATGTTCTTGTGCACAGAATGGCATTAAAAGAAGCAGAATTTCTATGACACTTTATAGTGTTGCACAATTTATGTTGGCTTTTGTGATAAAAACTGTGCCTTATTCGTAATGTTTTGCTAAAGGAAAGACATTTCTTGTTCAGATGTAAATGTAGGGTCAAAGCGGTGATAAACGTCGCCTTAAAACCGATTTGATCTCTTACAGTTCGGTCTTTACGACTGTCGGGGTATCCATGGGAGAAGCACACGTCAGCTAGCGTATAAATAATGCATCGGACAACGAGGCCATTACATGAAGTGACCACGTCAGTTTCCATCAACCGATCCTACTGCATTGCATTTAATTCTTCGTAATGACACACGACTTTCACACTTCCCCACCTGCGCTGGCAGATTCTGTTGTGATGAACGGACAAATTTTACCATGGAAGCCTCCGGGTCAAAGCCTGAAGTATTTGGGATGACACCTTGAATGTCACCATACCTAGAAGACTCGTATCAATATAATAATCAACCTGCCACACTATTTCCGCTGAGGAACAGTAAACCCATTACATATGTGAAAATGTAAAAATCTCCTGATTTCGTCTGATTGATTCAATGAAAATTAGGGAAATTATATCATTCCAACTGAAATATTAAAGATTTTTTACACAGTTGATAGTAAAAGTGGGCCTTTTGGTAGTTCACGACTGTGTTAAAAGTAGAACATTCTTTCGCCCAGTGCTCAATAGCTTTTACACCCCGATAAAGGCAACTTTTTTTTTTTTCTTGTGGAATATGACCATCGACTAATTCTAGTAGGCCGTGAATCTGAGTTTGCTTGTTTAAAATGGTGGGTCATTTGAATATGCACTGCGCTGAACGCTTTAAATTTTACAAGCAGCAGAGAGAGTGAAATTATAATTGTTACCCAAAACATCAAGAAACCAATACGACATTGCATACAACAGATTCCTGGACTGGTGCAAGCTAAAGAATACACAAAATAATTATGCAGAAGATGTGGTGTTAGCGTTCTTTGAAGAAAGAGCTTACACGTGGGCACTGTCTCCCTTATGTAGAATACTATGGTTTTGTAAATGTCATGTTGCCAACACTGATGCTACGCAAGGCAAATGAACATCGCAACCCAAAGATTGTCATGACCATGACAAAGGTAAAGCAATACCATATATTTATATATAATCTATAATATGTCTATGAATATTCAGGACTGTGTAAAAATAATGTATGATGCAGGGATTAAAAGGATTTTATTTTGTTCGTAGGTTTCCTCAACCCCTCGGCCAGCGGCCTCGTTTTGGAATCGCACCTACTCACAAAATAAAATCTTCCTTTTAACCCTTGTAACATAAATAACTATTACTAGTACAAAACAATTTTTAGACCTGTAATTTCTGAAAATCCCCTGACAGTTTCAACGCAAGAAATTATAAAGTGGGTCCATTGAGCATTTTATGTAGTGAAAAATATTGATAAAAAGTGAGAGTTAAGAACAAATGGAGCTTTAAATTCAATGCAATGCTTTACCTAAATAGTACAGAACCGCTTAAGTAACCATTTGTAGGTTTAAACCTGTTAATATAAGTATAAAACAATTGCATAGTATCAAAGTAGAAGTTATAAGTGTAGTAAAAGCGTAAAAAAAAAATTAAAAATTTCACAATTTTACAAATTACACAATATATTGCCTTAAAACAGGCACCGGCAGAGTTTGTCCAATAGAACCTTGGTCTGACTTGCTGCTAGCTTAGAGCCTCAGCGCGGCTCTCTGGTTACGTCAATGACTGTAAGGTTCCTAAACGGCTGGACCGATTTTTATGAACTTTTGCGTGTGTGATAAACGTGATTCCAGATTGGTTTAGTTTCACAATTTGACCCAATAGAACATGTTCTTTTTAATCAACTAATTAATTAACTTATGTGTTTTTCACAGAGCATAATATCATCTTTGGATGGTTTAGGTTCACAATAAAGCTATACAGATAAACATGCCTCCTTGCTGTGCATACTCCACCTGTGAAGGCCAGCAGAATGCCTCCCGAACCTGCGGTGACGGGATAAATGGAAGCGAGCGCACAAGAATCAGAGCAGGAGACTCCAAGCAGGGAAGTAAACTAAGCACGTAACCATATTTTTTGCGGAACAAGTTCTTGAGCCGGCGTAGGCCATGAAACTAACTTGGCCAAAAAATGTACCCTTATACCGTGTGAAAGGTCCAGCTTTGCCCATAGTTTAACAAGGGATTGTACAATTTTGTTACACGGTAACAAAAGTACCCAATACAATTACTGTCAATAGAGAAACGTTCCGCCGAAAACAAAATAATTGATGTAAAATATTTGGAACCATCTAGCATCTTGACGAATGCATATAAATGGTTTATTATTTCACTAGCTGTCGCACAAACATTCTGTAAACAGTGCTATAATGCAGTTTTACCTTAATTCAAATAAAGTTAGTCACAATTTAATGTTAAAATGTCATACAAAGTTTAATTTCTAAGGGAGATTTGTAAACATCACGTTAATATTAAATTGTAACTAAATTCATTCAAATTGAATTAAAAAAGACATCACAGGATTGTTCACACAATATTTGCGCGACAGTCAGAGAAATAATAAGCCATTAATATCCATTCACCAAGAAGTTACATGGATCGAAATATTTAAAACATTTTTTTTTCCGGCGAAGCTTGTCATGTGGAATCCCTGGTTAGTATATGGCCAAAGCATACCTTCCACACGGTATATGGTTGATTTCAGCACGAAACCAACTGTATACGCACGAGCATCTCAGCACGCGAATATTTTCGCATTTTGATATCTGTTTCTGGAGAAAGTCTTTTCTTGAAAGGATCAGTTAGAATACATCTGTTGGCGATTGGTAAACAATTAAAACAATGATTTCTCCAAATGTCCCAAATAAAATGGGTAATGAATGTTTGTTTACACATCAATAGCACATTTATACCATAAACCCCCTTATACGGCGGAAACGAAGGCAATTATTTAATTTAACAAATCATAGCTTTTGTAATACCCACAGATGTCTGTGAGATATTACCTAAACGCAACAAAATTTATAACTGATATGAAAACTAAAGCATTAGAGCATCAAAGGCTGTTTTCACTGAAGAGTTACAAACATAATGTATAGAGAAGTTAGATAAACCTCAGCTGATATATTAAGAGCATGTTTAATACAAAGAGCAATTTCGTGATAATGGTTTATCCGAGAAAATGGATTTCTAAGCTTTGTTATATATAGCATAAATTAAAAATAGTTTCTTGAAGCATGCTATGACATTCATAGCAAATTTCCTGCACTAATTATTTCAACTCAAGCAGTAAGTTCTTATTTGTAACAATTTCTGGTTTATTATTATTATTATTATTATTATTATTATTATTATTATTATTATTATTATTATTATTATTATTATTATTATTATTATTATTATTATTATTATTATTATTATTATTATTATTATTATTATTATTATTATTATTATTATTATTATTATTATTATTATTATTATTATTATTATTATTATTATTATTATTATTATTATTATTATTATTATTATTATTATTATTATTATTATTATTATTATTATTATTATTATTATTATTATTATTATTATTATTATTATTATTATTATTATTATTATTATTATTATTATTATTATTATTATTATTATTATTATTATTATTATTATTATTATTATTATTATTATTATTATTATTATTATTATTATTATTATTATTATTATTATTATTATTATTATTATTATTATTATTATTATTATTATTATTATTATTATTATTATTATTATTATTATTATTATTATTATTATTATTATTATTATTATTATTATTATTATTATTATTATTATTATTATTATTATTATTATTATTATTATTATTATTATTATTATTATTATTATTATTATTATTATTATCATCATCATCATCATCATCATCATTATCATCATCATTATTAATTGCTACTATTCTCGACACATTTTAAATTTGGTTGAAACCGGTACAAAATTACGGATGTTAAAGAAGGGGCGCTTATATGTTTTGCTATCTAAAAGGAGCACTACCTTGATATACATAGTTGTCTTCAAATCGGCTGAATGAAACAGTATATGTGATGCGTAGTACAAACCTGATGTGTTGCATTCACATCATTTTCCCTACTCACTCCTCTGTAAGCTATTCTTCCAAATGCCTATTCTTCTAAGTAGATTAATTGATATAAACTGTTATTAAACATTTACAACTTCGTTGTAGATAGAAAATAAATACACACTGCTGAAGCGACAGTCGAATTTTTATAAAGCGTGTTGCTGTATGATGACTTTAAAATTCCATGCTCTTCTCATGAGAATGAGAAAGAAAACGAATAGCGATTTTACAATTAAGAAAGCTATAAACATTTTAAAATTCAAACTAGTAACAAAGAATATCTTGGACATTGTTGACGTCACAAAATTATATTTGGCATAAACTGTACCGGCTTTAACGAGATGCACTTCTGTCTAATAATATTTAGTCTGTCTCTTACGGTTTGCCAATTACACAAAAGTACTTCCGAATGAAGCGATCTTCACATGCTCTTTCCAGGAAATTTAGCAAATATGTTTTATTTGTTACATATGTATCATAAACAATATACTTCGGGTAAAAGTTAGTTTGAAGTGGCGGGATTTTCATCTGCTTAGCATATCCTTGAACGATGCTGAAATTCAGTGGCAAGTTTGGTACTTAATTGACGTTTTCTTTTTGAACTATGTTGTTCACATAAAGCTTTTGTAAAAATGCTTTTATTAGATTCGAGGAACTGAAGACATGTATTTCGACCCCGATCTGGAATGACATCTTTTCGATGGAACGCAATATCTTCATTCCCTAATATGCATGTGGTAGAAAAGGTAAAATGAATCACTGACGGATGTAATGAAAGGAAAGGGGGACTTCTGTAGGACTTGGTTTCAATAAGGAGAACTAGAATGCGACTCGGCCTCAGAGAGAGGTGTGGGCGAGAAACGTGTTGGTGCCATCCACAATATTATATGTTCAACGGTTTGTGCTGAAGTACACCTGCAGAAAACATCTACATGTATCAGGCCCTAATGATCTAGTTGTCGACGTGCCCTTAAACACCACTGACTCACTCACTCACTACTCACTCAGTCAGTCACTCACTCATTCACTCTCTCACTCACTCACTCACCCATTCACTCACTCACTGAACCACTCAACCACTCAGTCAGTTAGTCACTCACTCACTCATTCACTCACTCACCCACTCACTCACTCACTCACTCACTCACCCATTCAGTCACTCACTCACCCACCCACCCACTCACTCACCCACCCATCCACTCACTCACCCATTCACCCACTCACTCACTCACCCACCCACCCACTCACTCACCCACCCACCCACCCACTCACCCATTCAGTCACTCACTCACCCACCCACCCACTCACTCACCCATTCACCCACTCACTCACTCACCCACTCACTCACTCACTCAACCACTCAGTCAGTTAGTCACTCACTCACTCATTCACTCTCTCACTCACTCACTCACCCATTCACTCACTCACTCACTTACTCACTCACTCACTTAACCACTCAGTCAATTAGTCACTCACTCACTCATTCACTCTCTCACTCACTCACTCTCTCTCTCACTCACCCACTCACTCACTCACTCACTCACCCATTCAGTCACTCGCTCACCCACCCACTCACTCACTCAGTCACTCACTCACTCACCCATTCACCCACTCACTCACCCACTCACCCATCACTCACTCACCCACTCATTCACTCACTCAACCACTCAGTCAGTTAGTCACTCACTCATTCACTCTCTCACTCACTCACCCATTCACTCACTCACTCACTCAACCACTCAACCACTCAGTCAGTTAGTCACTCACTCACTCATTCACTCTCTCACTCACTCTCTCTCACTCACCCACTCACTCACTCACCCACTCACTCACCCACTCACTCACCCATTCAGTCACTCACTCACCCACCCACTCACTCACTTACTCACTCACTCAGTCACTCACTCACCCATTCACCCACTCACTCACCCACTCACCCACTCACTCACCCACTCACCCACTGACTCACTCACTCACTAACTCACTCACTCACCCAACCACCCACTCACCCACCCACCCACTCACTCACCCATTCACCCACTCACTCACTCACTCACTACCTCGCTCACTCTTCACTTTTTACACAAAATACTGAGGGGAAGAATGTCAAGATAACGTCTATCTGATGTGCATTTTGGCAAACGCATTTCGTAGAAGAAAAAACATCACCTCCTGACTATTAGAAGGTAAATATTTGATACTGTAGTGTTACTCTACTGTTTAATAGGGGCAGCTATATAATTCTGATTGGAGGAAAATTCTATAAGCAATAAATAACCTAAACTTTTCTTTACGTCTAGCAATTTTCACAACTGTGTATCATTGCTTCCTTGGGGCTTGAATGTAAGGAAGGGGGTGTCAAGACCCGATATGTGGAGTTTCTCTTATTGCAGATACAGTCACATCTCTACCCTTGTCATAACGTTTTATAACCAGAAAGGTAGAAATGGAACAAATCGAGACATAAAGATGTGCTAGACATTTTATAGCAGCGACGGTGTAACGTCTATGTTACACATTCCTCATGGAACTGTCTTTTGTTACAAGCCGTTACCAACGGATGGGAAGAAACTCAAGTATTCTGGCCACTCTGTATTCATACTGAATTTCTGATAATCCATTCATCCGTAGGAAAAATCTGTTCTGTGGATACACATGACTTTCTCTTTTCACTCTTGTACAAACTATTCTTAAAAACACTTGTTCTTCCATCTACTTCATGTTAATCTAGAAAAATATTTCCAAAAGTTATCTCATGGTTAAGTTTCTTTTAGTTGCAACGGGAATATGGTAATACAGTAGGCTTTAAGGGATGGTCAAATGTTTTAAAGCTAACGATGTCCAACGTTTGCGAAAGAGGGGAGGTTGGATTTACATCCTTCCACTGCCTTCGTAGCGCACTTGGTAGCGCGCTTGCCTATAGCGTGGAGGACACGGGTTCGATCCCCGGTACCAACATGGGGATTTTTGCCCCGCTGGGAGGTCTGGCACAGGGGGCACTCAGCCTGGTTAGATCCCGAGGGGACCAATTGAGGAGCTACCTGTTGGAGAAGTAGCGACCCCAGGTCGAGAAGGCCACTTAACTGGCCGGGAGGGCTCGGGGCGCTGACCACATCCCACCCTCCAGTACTGCACCCCACCACTGACGCCTGTAGTGGGCAGAGGTAGGGGACGTAGCGGCTGGGTGGCAAGCCTATGGGTGTTGCGCTGGGGTTTAGTTTAACTTAGTTATATTAAGGTATAATATATACTAGTATATTGTGCAACAAGACTATAATGGTAGCTACAATGATAGTACACCTTTGGAACGAGCTTCGCTCAAACATGTAATTGCCATTATAGTCAAGTTTCGTACGATTATTTATACTGGAGCGTCTGTCTAATTTTAAGATATTTATAAATTAGTTTCATTATTCTGCGCTGATCTGAGTTAATGAGCGCACTGACCTTACCTTCGCAATGAAATACCTTGTGATATGTGTGCAGACGCGAAAGTATTGATTTTATTATGATCCCGACCTTGAATATTAAAATAGACTAGAGTCCACAAGGTAGATGCTTTCATACGTTACGACAATGCACTTAGTGAAAATGAGGTTATACATTTTGATTTTCTCAAATCTATGAATTGTGCATAGAATTTGTCGTACATGTTTCTTGATTTTTGTGGAAATACGTTATTAGTCACATGGTGTGGGTTAACAGAAATTTCCAGTGGTGTAAGTTGCAACTCACTGTTACTCCTGTCCGATATGTTTGCTTTTTCTGAACTCGCGCTAGTTGTTCTTCGGTTGAGCGTACGCGAATAATCGATAGTTGCATTTCCTTCTGATTGGTGGAAACCTCCACATTAAGGAAAAGGTGCACTGAAGCGCATTAAAATGCAGCTAGGGAACATAAACTGACTACATTTGGGCATGGATGAGCATAAAGTATATTACGTATACTGGCTATTCAGATTTATTCGGCCTCTCGCGTCAGTGAATCGTCTGCTCATGACGTCAGTATTTTGAAGCGAGTTATTTGCCTGTACCTCTAACAAATGAAGGATGAGCTGCATGGGTGGATGTTTGTTTGTTATGGTAGTGTTTAACTCCCACTTGCACTACATGCGGCACCGCAAGCGGCGACAATGATGATACATGGAATGAAGATGGAGCACCAGTGGAGTAACATGGCGGGGGAAATCAGAGAACCCGGAGAAACCCGCCCCTGCACCGCTTTGTCCCCCACATATCCTACATGTGGTCGCCTGGGGTCAAACACGGACCGCTTTGGAGAGAGGCTAAGAGTCTAACCACTCGGCCACGGTGTGGCCTATGGGTGGAAGTCAACAGTTTCGAAGTCACCTTAGTGAAGTTGGTCTTGTATCGTACCTTTCCAGTATTTACATTTGGAGCGTCTTTTGCGCGTATTTCGTAAACTCACAATCTCAGAATGGATACTGATAGGTAACTCAAATAATTAGACGGTTTTTGTAGTGCAGAGTATATCGTCTTTAATGATACAACTTTCCCATTGTCCATACTGTTTACAGAGGTAAGTGAAAGCTAACCGATATAGAACAAATTAAGAAAACAACACACAAAAGTAAAACAACGGCATTATAATGAAAACTGCAAAACAGTTGGAACATCATAGGATTATACGAAAAGTAAATAACGTCAGATTAATAATCTTAGATATGTCTAATCACGTAATTCTTTTGATCATGTTTTATTTCGAAACCTGATGAAACTCTGAGGAAGAACGGAGAAAATCGTTTGCACAACGGCTAATATCGTAACGATAGACTCCCCCGTGTATTCTTCCGGTTCGGAAGTAGCATTTGACCATGCAAATTCTGTGGTTGGTGTTCACGTGCAAAGAACGCACAAAATGATCTTATATAAAAGAGTGTTGTACTGCCACAGTACATTAACCTGTTTATGAAGTCGGAAACGCATGCAGTCTGAGGTTCCCTTCTGTACTTCCCCTTTGAGACCAGGGGCTTTCTGAACTAATAATGTCATTGGCTTAAACCGACTAGTGGTAAGTGCGGAATAAATCTGAACACTCGATATAATACGCCGCGTTCATTTCAGAGTGTGTCATGACGTCATTGTTTTGAGGTAATTTTTTGAAGCGAGTGTCAGCTATAAGGGGAAGGATGAAAGACCTGTGGTGGAGAAGTTGCCTAGCCAACACGGTATTGAATCAGAAGGAAGGCATTTGTTATAAAACTTAACCATATAACGTGCCTCGCAATCTCGCACGAACGTAAAATAAGACAGAGGATAAAAGGTGTCAATATTTACTGCATAACCACATCAACGTCGCTACATTCCACAAAAATGTTGTTTTTATTCACATCCGTAGGGAACCACAGCACACTGTCGACAAATTCATGTTGTCACACTAGCGAAATAACAGGTACTCCGCTTACAGATTTCATGGACCTTCAATATCGACCAACAGGACACAGCTTGAGAGAGATTTGGAAGGACACGTGCCGTTAAGACTGCCGTTTGTTCCTCAGACGTGGAAGATTCTCATGTTCAGATCTGAACACCTTGGTGGCCAGACACTTCGACACACGTCACACGGCTCTGCGGAAGTACTGGGCGGATTAAATTGTAGATTCATACGACTAGCGTGGCTAAACGAGAGATATCTCTTCGGGCTGCTGAAATCAGATGTTTGTGCTAGTCTGAACAAGTCTGCCTATAATGGCGTGGTAGCACAATACCATCGCTCTAATGTGTGTTGTTTTACTTTAGTGTATGCATATTGTGGACTATAGTTAGTGCAATGTATTAATGGAAACTTGTAAGATGTGATTATAATATAGTGACGTTAGTTTTCAATAATCTCCTATGTTAACACTGTTTTCAAGTGAGCATTAACATTCTCTTTCCACGTTGTTTTATCAGTAATGTAAACAATTTGTGAATTTTTGAATTAACGTATTGGCAGAAAATATGTATTGTAGAGCTTTTATACTGGAGTAGAATTCTTAAGCACTTTGAAATTATCGGCACTCAAAATTTGCACTAAAAGAATGCAAAACAAGCCAAGGGTCGGTGACAGGCAGGTAAAAACCGTTCACAGGCAGTCTGCAAAAGCCAAAAAACTGTACGAGAAATGGGGATGGTTTGTTATATACATCTTACCACTCACTCACTCACTCACTCACTCACTCACTCACTCACTCACTCACTCACTCACTCACTCACTCACTCACTCACTCACTCACTCACTCACTCACTCACTCACTCACTCACTCACTCACTCACTCACTCACTCACTCACTCACTCACTCACTCACTCACTCACTCACTCACTCACTCACTCATTCACTCACCTACTCACTCACTCACTCACTCACACACTCACTCACTGGATATATCAAAATTATGGTTATATAAGATAAACAGCTTTGGAATCGCGTTACAGCTGAATATTCCCGAACCAAAGCCAAAGAGAGGCTTTGAAACTCTGATAGTTAATAGAAACACTATTGTGAAATACATATTTAACTGGTTGTAAATAGCAGGTGGAAATAAGTACATTGTGCTTTATTTCATAGTTTGAATTACCTTTAAAAGTGAAGTAAAGGCATAACAGAATCGAAGTGGTGACCTAAAAGCTGTTAACATGTTGGTACATTTATATTACTAAAATATTCCATGTGGTATAACTGATTATGCTCGCCCTTGTTATGTACGAAGGCCCGAGTTCCATTTCACGCCGAATATTAACATTTTAATAAATGGATTCAACGTGCCTTTTTAGTATCTTTAACTTGATTCGAAGACATAAACACTTTATATTTTAAATGTTGATATGAACTGAGATTAAATAATCTCTCAGGTATATGCACCCGGAAATGCCAGGTTTGCTTAGACATTCTTTAATACGCATTCAAGAATTAAAATAATATAAAAACAACTCCACGAATAACACAGAGTACGTAGAGACTCACACTTCACTTCAATAAATTGAGTTAAACTCAATATAGTGATATATTGATCTTGTGAATCAATTTGCTTCACCGTTAATAGCTTCAGATGTGTATATTTAAATTTATAAAAACAACTGTTTTGGGACTCTCGTAAATTTATAAAACACTTGCCATACAACGTAACGGTAAAACTACTTTATATATGTAGGTTGTGTTGCCAAGCGCAAACTTCGCACTGCTGTTTGCTAGTTGGAAATAAGTGTTGGTTGAGGAATCAAGATGTGTTTGGTAGGTAACTGAATGTTGGATAATGTATCTCAGTTTCGTTATTTTGTAACCATGATCACTAGAGATGTGCACCGCACCAAAGAAATCAGGGAAGGGATTACAATTGCTTTCAACAAAAGGAAGACTCTACTGACAAGAAAACTCGATTTGCAGCTAAGAAAGAAGCTTCTAAAATGTTAGGTCTGGAGTATAGCTTTGTAGATAGCTAAAACATGGACAGAGAGGAAAATGTAAAGGAAATAGCTGGAGAGCCTTGAGATATGGTGCAGGATGAAGTTGAAGAAAACTCTGAGGACGAAAAGGATAACGAAGCAAGAGGTTTCAAGAAGAGTGGGTGCTAACAGGTAAATCTTGCACGCTGTACAGTGGTTATATGCCAACTAGTTAGCAGGGAAGAAGAGGACTTCTGCTGGATGCCATTGTAGGAACAATAAAAGGAATGAGAAGACTGGGGAGAAGAAGAACCTAGATATTAGTTAACACGAGGAAGAGAAGCTGCGAAGAGTTAAAAGATGTAGTGGAAAACAGAACTAGCCATGAGGCAGAACTACGCTCGCCAGGAAAAAAAGAACAAAAATCCTGGTGTTATCTAAATTACGAGGGTTCATCAAGGGTGCCGTTTATTTGAAATCATTATGAATTTAGTAATGGTTTACATGGGAATTCTGATTAAAAATATAGAATGTTAAGAATTGTGTTAACGTAGCTTAAATTTACGTTTTCAATGATCTTTTTATTCAGTATCTCTTACTTCCTCAGATTGCTGTGATTTTCAAGTATTTTATAGGACTTAATTTTAAGTCTCTCAAATAATACTGTAGGTGTGTAATACTAACCCATTCTATATGATTGAAGTATAAATGGAATATTCTCGCTGTTTCGGGGCTAATACATCTTATTATACCTAATTAAATCCTATTTAACCAACTCCTTTTATTAAATTTCTTCAAGCTCCGATAAAAAAATTCAGTAAACGGTATAAATACTCGGTTTTCGTAATTATGCGTCATCTGATTATAATGACTATATAAGCAAATGGATGAGAGCTATATAATTAATTAGCTGTATTCAATTGTTTAACTCTTTGTAAATAATCTGAATGGTAATAGGCTATAGGTTATGTGACGAAGGGAAACACCTCGTACACTGCGACCTAATTAGAGACATTGTGGCTAACTCCCCCAGGAGGAATAGAGGAACACAAGAAGGCTACAGGTTGCAGGCAGACAGACCACGCGCGGAAGTCCATAGCATTTCCAGACTTGAAGACCCGTCCCGATGCTGCAGCCGCCTAGAGAGCGCGATGAACGATCCGTCGTTCAAACAGCCCTCTAGTGTCCACAAGCAGTACTCTTTCCTTCAAGCAAACAGTCACGCCATCTGTCCAACACCGCCATACTCCACGAAACTTAGAGGCACACGTGAAAAATGAAAAGTAAACGGTATAAGGGGAAATGATGGCAAGAAAATTGTGATATGTAAGAAACCACATCGGCATTCACCTACCGACCAGCGAAAACCCAAGGTTAGAGCGTGCGGTCAACTGGAATCGAATCCGGGACCTCTCGAATGTGAGCATCACACGACACCGCGGTGCTATCTCGCTCCATACCAGACTGGGAAAACTCTATATTGTACTTGAGAGAGAGAAAGAGAAATGTGATTGCAGATGA
This sequence comes from Tenodera sinensis, assembly GCA_030765045.1. Taxonomy (NCBI): domain Eukaryota; kingdom Metazoa; phylum Arthropoda; class Insecta; order Mantodea; family Mantidae; genus Tenodera; species Tenodera sinensis. The sequence goes on from CM060964.1 coordinate 239,685,508, forward strand.
CAGTGCACGGTTTGATGAAAACATCTGTTTGTGAACACCCAGGATTAGAAAACTGAGCAATATTTGAGAAAATCTGTTTCATTAGGTGACGTAGTTCAACAGTCATTCAGATGACGTGCACCAAAGTGTTGAAAATTGATAGATTCTTGTTTTGAACCTTGATCATTACATACCTGTAGAAACGATTTTTACCAATTAAATGTTTACTGGTCTGATGAGCGAAATAGATGTTTAACGGTATTGTCTAAAATATTTTCTGACAGTTTCATATAATTATAAAGAGGACATTTATTGCTAATTCTATGAAATTCTGTAACCGTATTAGATATAAAAGTGAGCTTGTCAGAAATCTTCCAAGGAGTGAGAAATAGATTATTAAAGTATAAATATGAATAATGCTTTAGTGCACTTGTGATAAAGAAAATGTAGGAACCCCTCCCAACCTGTGTTTTTTCCATAAAGAAATTTAAAATAAGTGCGTCTGGAGGAGGGCACCACTGTGTTGTTGAGAATGTGTAATAGAGGTCTGCACGGGCTCGGGCCAAGCCCTCGGGCCTAGGCCCGGCCCGGCCCGCGGGCCGGGTTCGGGCCTAATTTGAAAAATGCTTGTCGGGCTCGGGCTGGACTAGGGCGGGCTCGGGCCGGGCCCGGGCTTGAAAATTAAGGGAATAAACAACTGAAAATGGATTTTTAAAATTTTTCAGCCAAGTTAGCTGAACATTTATTTTCAATGCTGTCTTATACTAGCATTAGAGGGTTTTGAATTTTAGTGTGATATATCCTTCAGTTTCCGAATTACGAAATGTTGAATCCGGATTTTATTATGTTATGCCAAATGCTCTACACCACGAAATTAAGAAAAAAATGCCTATTTTTAAGGTTCTATTATATTTATCTTATTATAATGTACAAATCTGCCATACAAATTTGTTTTATTAGTCTCAGCTCAAAAGACAATAGTTTTAAATTTTGTCGCTTGAAATTTCTAGTATAAAGTTTTATAAGCTGCAAGTTTCTTTAGTAACTCAAAAGCGTTCAAAAGAAAAATATGGCAGATTTAGTTGTTTGTGTTTTGGGAATGATAGGAAGAATTGCATAAAAACTGCATCATGTGACATTTTCAAAAAGTGAATATGATGAAAACATAATTTTCAAAAACCTTAAATTTTAAAATGAAAAACATTGTTATTCTGCATTTTTAGGGTACATTATGCAATTACAAGTATTTGTAATATAAAAACTCAAAACACATTTAGTATTTTTAAAGCCATGGAATACAAAGTAATGTTTTGCGAGATTTGTGCTAAATTTCAGTGGTACATTCACTTAGGAGGCAAAAAATGATCATATTGATCATATTTGTCGGTCACCAATGTTGAAATGTCGAGAATAGCACAATCACCGCAGCATTTCTTTACTAGGAATTCTAAATTATTATTCTGCTGACACGTTTCAAATGCTGCTACTGATGCTAGTCAAAGCACAGAATGAGAGGGTTTGCAACTATATCATTTCTCACTTCAATTCAATCCATTCCACGTATAAAATCTTACACTCTTATCTCGAACCCAAGGCGTATTTCATTCGTTTATATTGCTAGTAACGCATGTTTCCTCCTGCTTTGTACAGTGTAAACACAGCATCAACGTTTATACTGATACGATTACAGTTTGTTTTGTGGCTGACGCTGTAGTAATGTTACTGCATCATTATTGTTCAGCATTTCTCCAAATTAAAACGTTTATTTGATTATTATCATCATGACATGAATCACTATATATATCATACATCAGGGCCATTGCTCATTAGTCAGCATCACCAAGTTGCAACATACAAGTTGTGACACTTTTATTTTTCATAGCCCTTCTGTCTTACAACCAAGTTATATGTAGAAAAAAATATCTCGTCAGCATTTGATACCGGTAACCAAAGACATTGAAGGGACTTTTCGTAGAAAAGGTGGTAACATTCACCAAGTGCGAATACTGAAAGGAACTTTAGTGCAGCAGGATTAGTTATTCAAGAACGTCGAACCAACCTGAGCAGCCAGAGTGTAGATTCCATTCTCTTTCTGCACGACAATTTGGGTCATTAAACATGGTGGGTCCTTAGTCCAATAACTTATAACTAATGTTTACTTTGATTTAAAACATGCACAGGCATGCAAATATCCATCGTAGAAATAATTATAACCAGAGACCGGAACTTAGGCGGAATGCCTTTTTAAATGTGTCAAATTTATCTTCAATTTGAAAGTGAATCTGTACGAATTATACTTTTGTGATTGAAATGCCACAGTTTTATATTGCCTTTTTCTCCCTTTTTAATATGTCTATCTTACAAAATATATGCTTTTTGTTGCCTTTATTTCATTGTTTATATATTATTTATTAATTACTAAACATTTTCTTCAGGTACATTTTATTTCAACAACCGTTAGACCGTGACAACGAAAGTTACTTCGCCGAATGTATATTATTGTCTTTAAGTTGCATACGACATAGGCGTCCCTCATTCAATTCATTATTTTCTTTGCAACAATGAGTGCTGCCGCGCAAATAAATGTATAGATAAAGAAAGCATTTGGATTATCACGTATGTTTATTTTAAAATGCAATAATGAGCAGGTACGGGTCTAACTTTGATTTTCTTTCAGTTTTCATTGCGACGTTGTTATAGCTAGCAGCAAGATGTCGAAATTCAATGTTCCCTTACGCACTAAATTACACAGGTATGTTAATACTTTTGGATCCGGCATATTTTGTACCGACGGTAAAGTACTCACATGCAAAATACGCGAGCAGTCAGTGAACTACGAAAAGAAGTATTATATATCACAACATATCGGCACAATCAAACAGGGCTACAGGCAGAAGATTCCTTTGCTTCCAACAGTAATTGCAACATCGAGTCAAAAATCCCAGTTTGCATTCGACTTATGTAGCTTTCTTCAGCGCCAGAACCCCTTTCTGGAAATTACAGAATCCTACATTATCACAGTTTTTGGAGAAGTATACTAACCAATCTGTACCTAGCGAGTCAAGTTTGTGAAAATGTTACTTAACCGAATGTTACGATGAAACAATCGAAATAACTAAAGATAAAATGAAAATAAGATGATCTGGGATATCGACGAATATCGACGAGTCAACTGATACCATAGGTCGTTTCATTGCCAATTTGTTAATGGACGATTAGATCCTATAGAAGATGAATAAATGAAATCATTCCTGCTTACTCAGAGCGTCTTGAGAAAGTTAACAATCGAACTATTGTGCAGTTATTCACCAGTTCATTAAATTTGCTGCGGCCTGAAGAGGTTCAATACGACGCCTTACTTTTCATCAGTGACGCTGCATCATATATGAAAAAGGCTGGAATAGCGTTACAAGTGTTATTTCCAAACATGCTTCACATGACCTACGTAGCACATGGCTTTCACAGGGTGTCACAAGAGATACGATGCTTGTTTCTGGATGTTTGCAAATGGATTTCCAGTATTAAGAAGATCTTTGTGAAAGATTCATCAAGAATCCTGTCATTTAAGTACATTGCACCAGATGTAACTCTGCGCCCCCCCCCCCAACCTATCATAACGAGATAGGGGACATCTATCGCGGCAGTACTTCGTTTAAAACTTTGAAGTTCTTTAAAATATGACGATCAGTTATTGAATAGTGCAATGTATTATTGGGTTTCTCTTATTGCCTGTTTTAGTATTTATAATTCCTTTTTTCTGCCTATTTTAATTATTTATGTATTTTTGCCTCCCTATTTTAGTGATTTATAATGCCTAAACTTCCCACCTCCTAGTTTCTGCTATGGCCAATTGCGGATAGCTTACAACAGATTGAGTACATTAATATTGTTTTATATTCGTATATTGCCCCGATTAACCCTTAGAAACACACCAATAACCTTTTCTTCAAACTTGGAAAAAAAGGTTATTTCTAAGGCTTTACCGAGACAATATCATGATCTCAAAACAATATTAATGTACTAACGTTATTTATGCAGGTACCCAACATTCGCTAACGTAAGTATTTGGACCAAAATTGCATTTTAGGAAATAATTAAATAATAGTAATAATATTGTCAATAACTGCAGGATAATTTTGTTTAAAAGAAAATTGCAGAATCGGGCTCGGGTCGGGCCCGGGCCATGGCCTATACACTCTTCTCGGGCTCGGGCCGGGCCCGGGCCATGGCCTATAGATTATTCTCGGGCTCGGGCCGGGCCCGGGCTCGGTTGGTACCGGGCCGGGCCGGGCCGGGCCGGGCCTAAGAAAATCGGCCCGTGCAGACCTCTAATGTGTAACATCAAGGCTTACGAGCGGAAGAGAATGACGGACAAGGCGATAGTTGCACTATACAATTGCACAATGAAAACAGTATTAACCTACGATGTTCTCGGAATCACACCTCTGTGGATGTTTTCTTAACCTGACTCCGTTACTATTTAGTTCCTGTACCGCTCATATCGAGGCCGACTTCTAACCGTACGCTATTTCGATGAACGCCATTATTCACCAAAGTTAAAATTCCAACCGTGATAGATGTGAAGTTGTATGCATTTCTTCACGGTTAACTCTATTTCCATGCTCATGGAATATTAACGAGGTCGTGTCTCACTACTTGAATATCAGAATAAAAACAAATCTATCGGTTGCGTGTTCACTGAAGTGAAACAAGGAAATAAAGCGGCATAGCAATTTCTTGTCCGGTTGCTTTGCTGGGTTTTATGGCCACGTGCAGTGCGCACATTTCACCATGAACATTCGTCATTGTCACCGCTAACCGATTTCGTTGGGGAAAATAACGCTGCGTTGACCAAAGGGGGGAAACTGGATGCATTGTTTTCAGGAACAGCATTTTGTGGAGGCGCTGAATATTCTCCACCAGGAAACAAGCATTCCACCGGAAGTTTCCACTACATTTCTTTCCCTTTATATCTTATTTAACCACCATTTACCAAACCCCACATAATTAAATCCTGTCTTTTAGAATAGTTTTTTTGTCTCTTCTGAATAGATATTCACATATACAATGCACAATTGCCACGTTTTTATTCATTAAAAACCATTTCCTCTTGTAATGTAACATTCGACGTTTTAAAAATTAATTTTAAAACAGAATTTTAACATAGTAGGCATCAAAAGAGTGAACTGGTGAAAATTTTTTCAGGGTTGTAATGTGCTGACGTCATAGAGGCGGAAATATTCCAAAGAGACAGCTTCAAGATTCACATGACACTACGAAGGTAGGTGGTGTTTTTCTTCCTTCACTTATTTGCAAGCCTTTGATTAGGCTCATATCGAATAATATTGTTAATTTTCAGTATTATATTTAGGGTTTAGAAGGTTCCACCGATATCGTTGTATGATAAGTTTTCCTTTAGAATCTTTTAATTGCCAGTTTATACGCTCATAGTTGTGTTAGATCATATAGTCGATCACTTTTAATCCATATGTCATCATTTTCTGTCAAAATTTGACTTGAAGCCTTCAAATTACGCTCACGTGCTAACCAAGTATGACAGACTATAAATACATTTTATAATAAAAATGAAAGAGTTTATAGACAAATTAATTGCCTTACCAGACATTTCACGGGAGATTTTAAAATTTGGAGTTACGACCTCATGTGGCTTAAGATCTGCACTCTTCACACACGATGCACAATGATCTAGAATTCTAGAACATTGCTGCGTTATCATATACAGGTGTTTCGCTTAAGGTATAACAAAATAAAGGTTTATAACTTCTGAACTTATACGAATCTGCAGATGAAACCACTTGCTGCAAATAGTGATAACTAGGAAATTTTTACCTTATGGTTCATAAACCTCAACATGGCTGTCATTAGTGGCACGGGAAATATCCAACAGGTATTCCACTTTAACTTACGTGTTATGAAACATCTGTGATGTAACATTGTCGACAGCAGCATAAATTCACTGTCTTAAATCTGCCGAATCACGCACTGGTGTCTTGTAAACCCGACGCTTAACAAATCTCCACAGGAAAAAAGCAGATGGTATCAGATCTGATGATCTGGGTGGCGGTATGATCTGCGGTGATCCTCCTCCGATCCATCGTACAGGCAACTATCTATCCAAGTATGTTCGTACTACATTGGCAAAGTGTGGTGATGTCCCATCTTGCTGGAAAATTGTCCTCCTGCAGAGTGATGAACGGTATGATGGGCATTCTCCTATGCTATGATCTGCACATGCGAGAGTGATAAGTAACTGTTCTAAACTTAACAGCACCAATAGATTAAAACTTCCCAATTTCGTTCCTCTTTCAAACTGTACCAGCTATAACCCATTTGTATGCATCATTTTGAAATTATAAGCGCTCTTATAAGTTATTACACTTATAAGCGAAACACAGTGAGCGAGTGTGTGTGTGTGTGTGTGTGTGTGTGTGTGTGTGTGTGTGTGTGTGTGTGTGTGTGTGTGTGTGTGTGTGGGTGGGTGGGTGGGTGGGTGGGTGTATGTGTGTTTTTCTTTTAATTTTTACTGTGTGAAATTCGATGATATTCGTATGAAGGGTTCATATTTCTGTTCTTGCATGTGCCAGAACAGTTGGTGGATATTCAATTTATTATCTCTATACCTCCCTACATATTTGCAAATTCTGCAGTGTTCTATAGCCGATGCGTGTGTTTTACTTATGAAGCGTTAACCAAATGACAGAAACCTATTTAGTAGGTATATCAAATTGGTTTTGTCTTTAGCACCGCAATTTAATATGCATAACCCTCGAAATTTTCAGTTAAAGGGAGAAAGAGTTATCTCCCAGTGGAAGAATTAGGGAATATGAAGTATTGCTACCCAAATATTCAAATGCTTTTACAGTTATTGTGGTCGTGGCATACATCCTGAAATTACCGAAAGTGATAAGTAATCTTCTAAACATGAAAAATATTCCTTAAGTAATTTATTAAATTGCGATGGGTGTTTTCGACTCTTTTTGTACAATACTTATATAAGGTCATCAAAACGTATGGTAACGCATTCGCTAGCTCTCTCTACCGCGCTACGGAATCAAGTGTCGCCGGGAAACCGGTACGTACAAAGGCGCACTAAAATCCTTACCTCTCAAATAGGTAGCATATGTGTATCCTGTTGTTTCCTTAAACACAGTGGGTCCTAATAATTTCTAGCACTTATCGCACACCACACTTCCCTTTTAAGCTCACAGTGAGCGTTTCTTGCAATATTACAAGCTTTTCTGAACCTCAGTATCGACTGTATTCACCTTAACTTGTAGAACTGGTCTGTTTAGCAATTTTTGAGGTGATCGCTCTAAACTGACAGCTATTTACTGCACTTCACTTTCTGTTAAAACTCACATAGAATCTTCTTTCAACATTGAAGCCGCAGCTTTACATGGGTTAATGTTCACAGGAAACACCTTGCTATTACCTTAAAAGTGGTGTGTGGTGTGCGTTAAATGCTAGATAGTTAACAAACCCCATTTTGTTCAATGAAACAATAAGATGTATGCTACCTGTTTGAGAGGTTAGTGCACCTCTGCCTGCACTGTTTCTCCGACGACTCTCAGTTCTCTCACGCAGTGGAGAGTGCCCGCGGATGCGTTAACATTTACCTTAATGACCTTATATTATTTTATCTGTAACGGAAGAATGTACAGGAGAGTTAAATATGCATATCAAGGCAATTAAGTGTTTTAACGTACAATATTTGCATACATGCGTACATGTCTACATACGAACATGCCTACGTGCATACATACGTACCTACTTACGTACTTACATGCCTACGTACCTACCTAGCCTACATACCTACCTACCTGCCTACTTGCCTATCTGCCTACCTACTCTCCTGACTACCTACCTACCTATCATACACAGAGACACACGCATAGGTTACATAGATACGGATGGACGGACCTACAAACAGACGAACTGACGAACTGACGGACTGACGGACAGACATAGGGTCGCATGCACATGCGGGAGAAAAGATGCTCCTTATAGGAACGGATAGATTTCATTTGGTAATTAAATCATTAAATCACAACCATTACCTCTTTAATTCCGCTTTTCCATTGTTCCAGCCGCTTAATTGACAGGTTGCTCCATATGGGCGCAGACACTCCAAATGATGTGCTTACATTTTGGTCGTTTAGTACCGTTAAGTGCATGATAATCATCATAGGGTAAAGGCGTACAAACCGATAGGCTAAGGACATTTTTTTCAAAATAAACGTCATGCTAATTGTTCCAAAGCCGTGATTTATTTTTAATAGAAGCACTGAACATTTATTCAGACAAATTTAAAATTGAATCTTCTGAAATTAGATTAAAAAACAAAACAAAATAATTACTTGAAGCATACCCTGGGGCACACGGACGCTGTTTGGAGCAAACGGACAACAAAATGTTAGCCTCATGCAATTGTGACGCACGCAATATGGGTTATTTTCGGTCGCTACTTTGTAACACTGTTGACATTCCTTGCTGATATCCTCTTTCTGATAGGCACGCCTCTTCTAAGTGTCCGGGCTTTCGCTGCTGCTGCCTTTTCCTTTTCATTGCGGGCAGGTTTCCTAACTTTTAGATCATTTATAAATTCTGGACTTGTTTGTTAACATTTCTGTTGTCTCCAGTATAAGCAACCGTGAAATCATCGGCAATATTGTTATATCAGACATGGCGCGCTTAGTTGTCAACTGTTTTGTTTGCTCCTACCTCGTGATATCAATATTATTCTACATTATTTGTAATAGGACTTAAGACAAATTTGCTGACGCATCTTCACTATCTGAATAACATTTGAACGAAATGAGTAGCACATCTATCGTAGCAGACGTTATGTTGTAACGATCATATTGGTTGCAAATACCAACCATGGGTTATATCAGACATCGTAAAGTATTGAAAGCTAATCCAGGTCAAGCATCCATAACATCAGAATGCTAACAAAGCAGGCAAATCCTTTTAATAACGCGGGCAACCGACACCATTTGGTCTGTCGGCCACGAAGATCTGTCCACCACGAAGGTCTGTCTGCCACAAAGTCTGTCTGCCCTTCGTTTTTCGCTAAGAGTGCCATTAACAAGGTAAGTCTGTGTGTACTTAAGACTCTGGCCATTTCCGAAACCGCTAGTTAATAAAATGGTTAGTCCACCAATTCAGGGTTAGAATGTTTTCTTAATCCTAGATGGCCACCAAAGCCTCCCTAAACCTCTCCTGAGTGCCTCTACACCTCTAAGCTTACACCCCCCTGTCTTCGGGCTTTTCCCCGTGAGAGGTCCGTTGCAATATAGTGGTAACGCATTTAATTGGTTAATTATTTTGAATGCCCTTACCTCATGGTTATCTACGTTAGTTGTTATAGGAGTTAAGACAGCTTTGCTACTTTAAATTCTCAACGATATATAATCATCATTTGATAGATATCCTCTTCGTTGTGTCCACGTTCTTAATATCCGGAGCTTGGACATAATTTTTGATGTGTTTAGGCAAACTAAAATTATAAGCTATAGGGCATACCGGCGAACTTATTATCTAACGTAATAGGTTGACTCGTTTAGACGTGAACAGCAAAAGGATACCTAATAATCGGGCAAACCTATTGCTGTATACAAAAGCTGAAACCAAAGCAGCGACCACATTTTTGTTTCTCCCAGGGAGTATGAAAGAAAAAAACATGTAAATTAAATGCAATGAGCCAAAGGCCGTATCCAACCCCAGAAGAGAAACGAAAGCTTCCTTGATAGAAGCGATAACAGCGGCAGGAGAGAAAACTAGAACGACAATGTCTAATGAGAACCCGGAAAACCCGGACTTATCCGATTCGTAACCGTCAGTTTCTGTCTGCTTTCTTATACATGCGCTCTGGCACTGCCTAGAACGACAAAATCATGAAAATTAACTCACTAATCAGTCATACAAAAACAGAATTTCAGTAAGAGCTCACACAGTCTCTGCAAAAACCTCGAAACTAATTACTTTCTTATCAAATAACATCGAACATCGTTATACCTTTTTTTTTTTTTTTTTTTTTTTTTTAACGTCCTCCAACATTGTGTCATATCGGACGAATGAATGAAATGAAATGGGTGAAACGATGCTCAAATGAGCCCGAGTTATCCGACATTCGTCTTCCCAGGGTAGGGAAAACCTCGGAAAAAAACCTTAGCCGGATAACTCACCCTAAGCGAGATTCGAACTCGCGACCTCTTGAACGTGAGGCAGACACGCTAACCATCAGCTACCGAGGCGGGCGGTTTGTTCTGATGGCTATATTTTATCACAGTTGCTTTTAACCTCTTAATATCTCTCTCCCTCTCTCTCTCTAATACCTACGACCCTCCGGTAGCTAAAAATTAATTATAAAAGTTTCCCACAAATGAACCTTTGTATTTAGAGGCTAGAATTATTTACATCTTTAGTGCCAGATGATCGAGACAACTGGCAATTAAATGTAGGTAATGTACGATGGGTCCCGGGTTTGATCCCACCTGGGCGGCAAACAAATATATTGAACAAGCAGCTTTACCTGTATGCCCAGAGTTTGGTGTGTGAATGTGAGTGCGCTTGTGTGTGTATATGTGTGTGTATGTGTGTGTTTAATCACTCATTCACACGCACAAGTAATATAATACCTACACTTATACGGCAATTACTTCACAATCTAGGTATATGGCACTAATAATTGCCACAAAATAAACAATATTAAAAATACATATAAAAGGTCTGTGTTGAATTCGCATGACCTTCTCTACTGTCCCTCTTTACAAGATGTTATTCATCTATCTACTTCATGTTAATACAGATTACACATTTAGTTGTAGGTATTAGAAGACTGCAGTAAGCTAAAGCAGTAGGCAAATCCTTTCAAACCTAGTCACTTTATACGACTTTGAAATGTGCATGAACATGAAAAGAAAATGAGAAAATAGTGAATTGCAGTTGGGAAAAGTGCGTTATTTAAAAATTGAAATGAATAACAAGGAATACTTTAGAACATTTTAATTCCACGTAAAATGTATTTGACATAAAATGTGTGCTTTGACGAGAACTAAATTTCTATGTAGTAAGAATTTGTCTATCTCTTATGGGATACCGAATATGCAAAAGTTATCTAGAATGAAGAGGACTTCAGAGACAGGAAACAAATTAAATATTTTATGATAACATCGTAAACATAATGATATTTTAATGAAAACCATTATAGTCATTTGTCAAAATAAACAATTGCGAAAATTTTTCCAGGTAGATCGGAGTGGAAGCTTTTTCTTGAAGATCTTCGTATCACATAGGTTTCGAGGCCTCCTGAAACGCGCGCGCGGGTCCGTAGATATGCTGTGAACCACATAACTAAAAAACGAATGAGAATATATGCTTGTTTAGCGGCGTGGTCATTCTTGTTCCATAGCAAAAGAAGTAAATTCTATTTCTCCATTATTAGAATTTGCATTTAAGTGAATAGTCTGGATCAGTACTTGCTCCCACTGGATCGACAAATATCCACTTCCATTCCAGAATAGCAAAGTTCAACAGTTTCAGGATCTGTAAACAAGCCACGGGGACACAAATTGTGTTTTTTCAGCGCATTAGCTTTTTCTACACGAATGTTCCAAAAAGAATGCTCAGTGGATTCTAATTTACTAACGTAATAAGGTTAAAATGGAAGCTAGCTGTTACAGAGAGAACCACTAGCTCTCGGTGCAATGTTGTAATGATATTTCTGAAGATTGTTTATTTATACTTTCTAGGAACTTAGACACCGATGTACGGATGTGTGTTGACGCTTAAAATGTGTACTGTATGCCCACGACAAGAAGGCTAGAGGGGAATGAAGAGCAGAGGGGGCTTCAATTGTTTATCTGCTCCGGTAGCGTATCTGTTTACTAGGAAATGAGTGCCTGAGAATGCATATGAGTCACCCACGTTGCCAGATCTAATGCGCTTTGCAGTATTACAGGTGCAGAGCTTTTATATGCATTATTTGGCTCTCGCTGCTAACACGCGCTACGGCGCTACAGTTATATACTCGTATTTTGTTAGTTTTATTCTTGGCTTAATATTTACATATGGCTGCAGTTCGAAAGAAGGGACGAAGTATTTACAGTGAAGCAAGGGAGGTAATTAGAAATGTGATAGAAGTATGTGACGAAGAAGCGAAATCAGGACAATTGAAATGTTTATTATCACAAAGAAATTTACGTGTGGCAAATTATTGTCGGATATCGTAACATAGTATAACAAGAATAAGAAGAGAAGGTGTTAAAGCTGGTGAAAAATCACTTCATACTCTGGGGAAAAAGAGATCAAAGGCCGAGGAATACAAATTTCATTGTGATGACTTTGATAGAACAGTAATTAAAAACGTAATTCGAGACTTTTATTTGGTTAAAATACAAGTGCCCACTGTACCGAAGCTACTTGCAGCGATTAGGGAAAAAATAAATTTTCCTTGGGGAAGAGAAACTCTGCGGAAGCTATTGCACGATATGGGTTTCAAATGGAAGCGATGTGGAAACAAGAGAAAATTACTTATTGAACGTCCAGATATAGTTAACTGGAGAGCTAAATACCTAAGAGCTATAAATGGATACAGAAATGCTGGGAGAAGTATCATTTACATTGATGAGTCCTGGGTGGACAATAATTTGACATTTGGGAAGTGCTGGCGAGTGATGATATCTATGATGATATCTACGGGATTACGACAAACACTAGCTCTTCGAATCGCCTGATTCTTGTAAATGCAGGCAGCAACGAAGGTTTCATACCCGGAGCTTCTTATTCAAAGCTGGGCTTGCTAGCGGCGATTATTATGGCCAAATGAATGGAGAAAATTTCCAGAAATGGTTGGAGGAGAAACTGTTACCTAATATACCCTGCAATAGTGTCATCGTGCTTGATAATGCTCCATACCCAGTGTACAGGAAAATAAGCCTCCGTCGAAATATGCTGTAAAGCAAGAAATGGTACAATGGTTGGAGAACAACAATATTTCATATTCTGCTGCAATGCGAAAGACCGACTTGTTTGATTTAATTCAAATACATAAACCAAAGGAAAAAATATACCATATCGACAGAATAATAGAAATGCATGGGTATACGGTTCTTAGATTACCTCCTTATATGTGCGAGTTGAACGCTATAGAATTGGCATGGGCAGTAAGACAGCATAATGTAACCGGCGATCTACATTTAAGAAATCTACAGCAGGTGTGTGAAAGTGCAGTGAACTCCATTACAACAGCTGATTGGGAGGGCTATGTTAGGCACGTTAAGAAACTTGAGGATGAGTTCAGGCAAAAGGATGGGCTAGTGGAAGATGCAATAGACAATTTTATTATATCACTAGGAGGTCTGACGAAGATCCAGAGAGCGGTAGTGAAGCAGCGAAGGTGACGACTTCTCCGACTCGGATCTTGCACGACAACTGGACTTCTAGGTGGGTTATGTGACAACACTGTGTATTTTAAACGAACCTAGCATCCTTATCATACTCGGAAACTAGACATAAACACCGGGCGGGAAGCAAAACATGATTACGTTACACATTCCTAAGCCTCGCCTTCTTGTGCTGAGCATACAGTAGATCAGGAATTGTAAAAGCCAATACCTATACTCTGTTCATCAAGAGATTAGAGGAGACGTAAACAAAGCCACGTGCGTTTTGACCACAGTGCGCCCTCTTGACGCTTTCGCCGTGTAAATAGTCCCTTGAAGAAATACTGTTACTAAGGTCTGAAATGTCACTTAATGTTTGCTAAAATATGAACTAAGTGTACTAAGTATAGTTAAAGTGTAAGAATACGGAGTTAAGTGAATCTGTAGCCAGTCTAATTCATTCTGCGCGCGCATCAGTATGAATGTAACATGGCGGAACAAGTGAGTTGTGAAACATAAGTGCGGCAAACCGTTGCGAAGTGGTGAAAAAGCAATATTGAACGTATTATCAAGTTCTGCGAGAAATATCCCGAACTTGCTGAAATGATGAAATTAACATCTGAGTTTACCGGTGTGTCAGTTGCAAGTATTTAGAACACACGCAAAGAAAAATCGTCAGTTGGTGAAGATCCCGACCAAAAGCGACCACGTGCCAGATAAATGGTGGGTGCAGTTTGCAACGAATTTGTGAGATCTGCAATCCGTCGAAAAGTTCACCAGTCCCTTGTTAACAATGAACTTCCACCTTAAACAAAGTGCTGTTGGCAGTTAACTCTGATCACGATCTTTAAAACGAACTTCCCTCCACAAGCTGCTTCTGGAGATTGGTTTCGAGATTGTGAGCAGGAAATGAAAAAGTATTATTGTGGACAGAGATGACGTAAGTAGCAGTTAATTTCCATGTACTACATGTTATTTGGATCAAGTAAATATATCCTTTTAGTAGTGTAAAATGCATATTATATCTAAGCGTAGCGGTAGGTAACCGTGTTGCGTCATTTTGAAAGCACGTGTTCGCGGAGTGATACAAACCGATGCTTTGTTTACATCTCCTCTAATCTCTTGATGAACAGAGTATACATACGTAATCAAACTATTACAGAAATAGCCTGATAGCTTTGTGATGAGGATTAATTCTGAAAGAATTATCCAGTTAAAGTTGTATTACCTACTCTGGTATCCTGTGTGCAGAAGCGCGCGCGCACACACATACACACACAAATACACACTGTCTCTCTGCACATGATAGACAATATAAAATCAGTTACCTTACTTGCTTCATCTCTGTTAATTGAAACGTTGCTTTCATAATGTAAGAACATGTACATCTTTGTTGTGCAGTATTTACAATTTTCTTTCACAACCATTGATAGCAAATGAATATAATGGCAATATTCAAATTTCAATAAGCCTCACTCTTTTGTGGAGTTTCACATACTGACACTAGATGGTACAAGAGTTTTCTGTTTACATATTTAGCACACGTTGGTAATGGACTCAATTATACTCGTATATAGAAAAAATTACAACTACAATTTTCTATTCCAGGGCATTCGCAGCCACATGTTGTTTTATTATTTCACGATGTTTGTATTCTAATACTCAGGCATTTTAAATTCGTTTATGTATTTTAGTCAATTTTTTAGTATTTAAGATTAGTACTCGTAGCTGTTGTATGCTGAATGTCGTTCGGAACTAACAGGGGTTTACAATGGTGACAGAATTACCAATATCAATTGAGCTGTTTCCGAGATTATCATATGCATATACATATGCATAAATGTTCTTGCTTGTAGTATTTTTATATCCTTCATATTTTTCTATTTATAGGGAAACCCTCAGTTCCGGTCGCCTTATTGCGTTAGCTATCGATATTTTGTCTCAACTATTCTATCTCCCTCTATTTCCAATCTACGTTTCCATCTCTGTCGTCTCCGTCTCTCTCTCTCTCTCTCTCTCTCTCTCTCTCTCTCTCTCTCTCTCTCTCTCTCTCTCTCTCTCTCTCTCTCTGGCTATGTTCTAGAGAGGAAAGAACCTTGTGATTTTTAGGAGTGCACAACCACATGATATGGTTAGCGGAAAACAAAAGAATTTATCATACAGCTATTTCCGCAGCCCAGCAATTATCAAGGATTAGTATGAAATCCAAATATTCCTCATACTGAAATGTTGTAAATAATAAAGTACATTGCATATAATGTCGGGGTCAGTGCCTATGTATATTTTCAAATGATATGAAGCACCAAACTTCAACCTTATAAAGGGCCCTAATGACCAAGTTGTCGACGGGCCCTTAAACCTGACACACTCACTCAACTTTATAAAACATAAATGTAATCAACAATTACAATTACTTCGGGAACATAATGTAATGTAAGTCGACATGTTTTAATCACTTCTAGCTTTTTATAGTATATCCTGTGTATCTCATTATGTTTTCCTAGTACTTGACATAAACCAATGGCATTAGCAAGGCTTTTATGGAAGTTAACAGAACATTTAAAAAACGCATTTTCTTTGCTATCTTGATTCCTCAATATTATACAGGATGTCTCAAAATAACCGACAATGCTTAGGATGCTCTGTAGGAACATTAACTGATCATTTTTGAAGACCGGACCATATCCTGAAAAACACGGTTTGCGCGCTGTCGTCATAGTCTGGGAAAGATTTGGGTATAGTGATGACGAGTGTCCGTTTTACATTTCGTCAATTGTCTACCTCGTACTTGATTGAAAATCCCATATCGGCGGTGTTGAGCCTGCCGCACAAGAGCCAATAGGTACAGTTGGTAATAGCCTTCCTCTAATGTTACAACATTATTGTACAAAATACTCATCATTTGAGATGTAGAACTCCTTATTGTTCCCACAAAAAATAATCTGATGTGTTGCACTCACATGACTTTCTCTGCTCTTGCACTAACCATTCCAACAAACTCTTATTCCTATATCTTCTTCGTGTTAGTTGAGATGAACTTTTGCAGAAACTACTTTATTTTTTTATCTTATTGTAGGTACAAGGAGAAAATGGGAATACAGTAGACTTTGAGCGATAGCCAAATCTTTTAAAGCTTTAAGATTAAGATTTTCTTTGCACGGTTAACATGTAAAAATGAATGGCGATGTTCCATTTGACAGAAGTATAAGTTCTCCAAAACTTACACAAATAACGAGGAATATCTCCGAAATGTTTCATTCTACAAAAAAATTATTCAGACATAAATGTTGTGCTTTAGCAAGATCTACTTTTTTGTGTAGTAAGATTTGATCTATCTTTTACAGTTTACTAGTTATGCAAAAGTTATTCAGAGTAAATACGACTCCATGGGCCTTAGCCAGAAAATTTAAGATATGCATTTCATTTGTCATAAAAATATCTCAAACATGTGGCATTTTAATCAAAATCGTTAGAGCCATCTTCAAGGAAATCAAAATTTTCGAAAGATTTTCCATGTAAAGGGTAGTTTAGGTTAGAGAAATTTTCTTAAAAAGTTTCCTGTCGGATCCTTGAAAGATATTAAACTTATGTACCAGCAAACTTTTCGTTTTTTAATTATGTTGTCCAAAGACTGACAGACACATAGACACACACACACACACACATACACACACAGCCATACACAAGGACCTTTTTCTAAAAATGCTTCTTCTGGATTCGGGGACCTCAAAACATATTTCTGGTGCAATCTCGACATCGAATTTTTGGGTGGAATGCAATACTTCCTGTATTTTACTATACGTAATAGAGAAAGCAATAACCAAGATGTTTAAGATCGGGTGAACATGGTGACCCCTTCTAATAGTCCTTGAATATGGATATGTAAAGTTCAGTGATTCCACACATTTACATCAAAGTGTACTGGAGCCCCATTGTGTTGCAGCCCAATTATCTGCGGAACCTGTAGTGGCACTGCAACCTACAGTGCAGATAAAACATCTCTTGTAAATGTTAGGTAGGTCAGTGCTGTAGGTTTCTTTGGCAGCAGACATGGCTCACAGCGCTCTTCCAAATAATGATCACGGTTAATGGGTCGCATAAGTACTAGACTCCAAAACGGACCTGTACAAATTGTGAAACCACAGTTCTCAAACCTCGAAACTTTCCATGTCACAATCCGTACTTTTTCAGGCATGGGTTCCTTCTTGAAAAATGTTTTCCGTTCCACTCAACATACTAAGCGATGTCGCGTTGTTTTGAGACACGCGGTAGAATTTAGTCAAAATCGTAGACATCACAGTAAAGAAAATTAAAAAACAACGAAAATCTGTTAATGTAAATGATTGCATTACTTCTAACCATTATTATACCTATTTCAAAGATAATGGGAAGATAGCCTTAATTACTCCCTATGTAGTGCGTTAGTATACACCTATTAGGAAAAATTTGCCCTATTTTTTCTCTCTTCCATTAACAAATGGATTTGCGGATTTCTTTAAATCTGTATATAAACATTAAATTTCAGGATGATATTAGTAATGCATTTGAATAGATTGTTTTGAGTTATACTTTTAATATTGATAAATGTTGTGTTATAATTATTGCTAGGGATAACAAAATATTCAAACCAATGCACAACATGAACAGCAAGTGTTTGAAAGAAAAATCAACAGGCATAGATCTGGGCTTACATATACGTGAAAAGGGTCACTCAATTACTAAATTGATTAAATGGGAATGATGCACCTACAAATTTTGGATTTTTATTTCGAAACACCGAAAGTTCTAAAGTTTTGTTCTTCATTAATTATGTACAGTTCCTACGTTCTGTTAAAGATGTCAATATTTTCAGATTTTTAGAAATGAAATCGAAATAATTCAGAAAAAAGTTTCTTAGATCGTGATCGTTTGAATGAATTTAATATTCATAAACGGAATCTTAATAAAGTAGTTGCTGATGGAATATTGCTTTATAAATTGGTTAATTATTATTATATAGATAACCCATTCTGTTAAAAATAACTGAATTTGAATACAAGGTATCTGAACCTGGGACAAAGTTTTTCCTCTATCTGTCTCTTTGTGATATGAAAATTGCGTCTTATTGAGAATGTGTGCAATATAGAGAATATCATTGTTAAGAGATATTGACTTCTCTCTTAAGTACTTCTTATATAAAAATATTGTTAAAACAAATTTATCTTAACTAGATAATATGAAAATTCCTGTTTGCTTGTATGTGTGTATCTTTTTTGCTTCTAGCCTATTGGTTGTTTAACTCTTCTGTAACTGGGACTAATCCTCTGTCGAAGGAGTAAATAAATAATTTATATTACACCTTTAACCTGTCGTGTCATATCGTTGTCTTTTTACATTAGGATGCTTCCTCAATTTACAGTGCTGTTAATTGTTGGGTTGGTATTACTTTCGTTAATACATTAAATTCACGTGCGCGCACGCACACACACACACACACACACACACACACACACACACTCGCTCACTCATACACACAATCACACTCCCACTAATACCAGACTCAAGGGAGGATAAGGAATAATCCTGGCTAAAGGAGCATTTCCACCCTCCATCCACAAATCGAATTCGGGACCTCCATACCACAGAGGCAGTTCTACCCAAATAATCGCTGGAAGTACTTAATCAAACACAATTACATACGGGTAGTAATACTACTCCTCGAGATAGCGGGACAGTACACCATCAGTGACAGAAATGTCAGTAAACATTCCTACTGCAAAGCGGATGACATACTGTGAATATAAACCGCAATGGCAAGTACCTGTTAACGCCGCAATGGGAATTCTAAGGCTTTCGGAAATAGACCATCAGTGTAAAATGTGTTTTATGACGCAAGCTACTTTGTCGATTTTATAGATATGCTTTTCCACTCGCAAAATTAGAATATTTTGCCTTTCCACACCATTTAATCATACAGTTAGCTGTCACAAATAATTTTGTACTTTGACCACTTTTATATGGACACACAGGTTTTAACGACCAGCCACTTGTTCCGGCATCTTTGTGATCACTGAGCTTAAAAGAAAGGTATACGTTATATGATATATAACATTAGAAAACCTTTCACACACAGTCACTTGTGTGGATGTATTGTGGCTACCACCCCTCAGGAGGGAGGGATGAAGTGAAGAAAGCTCAGGAGGCTACAGGCCAAAGGGACGCAAGGAAGTCCCTAACAGTTCCAGGCTCGAAGGATCGTGTAACGCTGGAACTGTCTAGACATGACGATGAACGATCCGTTGACCAACCAGCTCTATGGTATCCACGGGGAGCACTCTTCCTGTGAACAAACCTCCGTGCCATGCGCCCGGCACCACCATACGCCACGGAATCTACAGACAGATTATAAAGTTGAGAAAGAAACGCAATGAAAGGGAAATCATGGAAACGAAACCGTGGTAGATGATAAAACACCCCGGCATTCACCTATCGACCAGGGAAAAGCACGAAGACCCAAGGTCAGAGTGGCCTGGCAATGAGAAACAAACCGGGGCCTCCCGAATGTGACCTTTACGTAATTGTGGAGCTATCTGGCTTGGTAAAAGAAACCAAATTGCAATAATGTTTATGAACTTAATGTTCACTAGTAGCGCTTTCCTGTACTGTGTTTGTGTTTTCCATTCACCCCTGGGCTAAATGACCACCTCCGTGGCTCAGTGGTAGCGCGCCTGCCTCTAGCGCGGAGGACCTGGGTTCAATCCCCATTACCGGGGTGGGGATCATTCCTTCGCTGAGAGGTCTGGCACGGGGTGCACTCAGCCTCGTTGAGTCCAGGAGAGGCCAACTGAGGAGCTTCTTGATAAAGAAGTAGCGACCCGAAGTCGCGAAGGCCGCTTAACCGGCCGAGAGGGCTCAGGAAACTGACCACGTCCCACCCTCTAGTTCTGCACCTCACTCATGACTCCTGTAGTGGGCAGAGGTCGTGGACGCAGTGGCCGGGTGGTAAGCCTTGACTCGCGAAGGGCTGTTGCGCTAAGGTTTTTTTTTTTTGGGGGGGGGGGCTAAATATGACGAGACCCCCCCATTAAGTCTTCATGGTGAGAAAAGTGGAATCATTGATCTACTGCTTTTCTTGCTCTGCTGTATTGAGGATCTAATGTTAGATTGAGCAACATGAAAATCTTCCACCTTTTTCCGCAATCGTCACACACATCAAGGTTTGGGTGGGTTTGGAATAGGTAGCATTTTTAAACGGGGGATTTGGAGAAAATTGAAACTGAGTTTCATTAAGGGATGGCCTATAAGTGCTAAGGTTGTCAGGATGCCATTCTGTATTGGGCGTTTAATTTAGCTCAGAGATCTCTTTTTAGGTTTGAGGTTCTTTTACCTTGAAAACCAGAGGTTAGATATATATTCGTAACTATTAGTATCGCATTAGTAGCTACAAAGAAAATTATAAGTGATAAAATGCTATAGAATGTAGTTACTGACGTTCAGAAAATATATTAGCCATAACTTGTGATGCTGATGCATAACAGATATGAAGCATTAATTTAGAAATATACGAAATGCTACGATAGACAGCTATCAAATATTAAGGTAAAATCGTGAAAATTGCCAAAGAGGGAGACTAGTCTGTTCTATTACCTATTCTATTAAAACAGTACGTTACGGAATACGTTATTTGCTTTCACAGCTATCACGTTCCCAGTTACATAAAATGTAATGCTACCGGTATTTACGTTTCGATACGGGCAATATCAACACAGACTTGTAGTAGATGCAATCTAGAAAAGCTTTTTAGCTGTGTCAACACATTGGTATTACATGTTTTATAACACCTAAATGAATTCACACTTGTTTCCACGTTCCTGCACATATACAAAATCTGTACGCATGATCTCAGCTATATAGTATCCTGAATATAAACATCATGTGATGCAGATATAATAAAGGAAAATACACCGCTATTACCAACACCAACATGATTGAAAATATGAGGTATATCATAACTAACATTCTTGTAGTACATAAGATAAAATAAAAACATAATGACTTTAAAATACAGAATGAATATCTGGGCTTATGGGCCGTGGTCTAGTGGAAAATCAAGACAAGCCCGGATATTCATTCTGTATTTTCTGACATCGGCCGTGAAATCTTGCGCAATTTGAATATTGACATTTTAAAAGAGAACCATTAACGCCAATGTGCACATTATTTTATAAACTAGAGATACCACCCGGGTTTTCGGTGGGGGGAGTTACTAAATTGTCTAACTATCCTTTTAAACACGACAATTTAAAAAAAAAATGTTTCCAGGAAACTATAATTCAGATAGAAAGACAGCGACTGTTTTGCAGGTGAACTAGTTAGTGTCCATGTATTCAATCATGTCTGGTTTCTTGTGAGCATAAACTATCAATAATTGAAACGATCCATCTTACATTCTCTACTACGGTATCTCGAATCTCGCTGATTGATGCTCTCGTTTGTTCTTTGGACGCTATGGATGGAGGTTGTGCACGAAACCTGTTTGATTTATCACAGGAGATACAAATTGTGTGTTCTTAAGGTGGTGCTTTGGACATTGCTGAAAAATATGAGATACCTACTCTTAAGGTTACATGTGCAAGTATTGTTATGCTTTATGGTTAGATGACGTTTCGATACTTCAGAGTATAAAGCAGTGGTACTCAATTACTTAATTACCTATTTGAACGTAAATTTGATTTGTTCTTAGATTTCAAGGCGTCGAAACAGGAATGTAGAATTTAAATGTAAACATTCTAGCCTCGTGATATAACCCGTAGGAGAGAACTCAGAAGCTAGTTTCAATCATAAATAAAAGGGAAAGTGATTTAGAAGAATATTTACAAACATTGTGACATAAGAAAACACAAGAACTGTCCCCAATACTGCTGAACTTACCAGCCATTTAGTTGAGAACTAAACCAAATCTGAGGGTGTTAGTGTTTCATAAGCTAAAACACCATCATTCCTGTGAATGGACTATACAGTGCAGTTGATCAAGGTGTGCAATGATTCAAAACTAACATGCCCGCATGAAAACTGAAACAATTGTGAATGGTATACTTGGGCAAAGTTCAGTAGACGTTGTAATGAACTCATTATAAGGCATTAGTGTTTTAGAGCTGGCTTCAGACGCAAGTAACCATGCTCTTTTGAAATCACTTTTTATTTCAAGGATAATGCCACTCAAAATAAAATGATTTATCTACAACGTACTGATGGTGCAACTTCTGAGAAAACTACCTACTATGTACTTCTTTGCAGTTTTTTTCGGAAAACAAACATAGGTAAAATTCTCTCCAAATGCGTGGTTATTATGGTGACAATTATAACACAAATTTTGGGAGTTTAAAGCGTGCAGGAAAAGTGTATACAGCAATCTCAAAGGTAAAGTAAATTCAACCTTGGCAGGAGTACGATGTTCAGGTCATGTACTGGATAATACAGTTCATCATAGAGCAGACTGACTTCCTATTGTTTTAGAAAGCATTATTTTCAAGATGTAAAATTATATTTGTATTCATATAGTGAGAGTAAAGGCCTTGACAGAGTCTTGTGAGTTTTGTCGAGGCAGAATATCGTGAGCTGCAGGTACATTAAAAAGCAAGGTGGCCTTCTCTCTTCCCTGCTATTGCTTGTGTACTCAGCATGTTTTACCTCTGGGAAAGTTTCCCATGTTGCTAAAGAACATTTTTGAAAATTAAATGACTGAAATTTGCCTACACTACATTACATTACAACCACTAATGTTTGCTTTTCATATTTAGATTCAAGTAAGAGCCGGCACCGAGGCCAAGCAGTTAGAGCGCTCGCCTACCACCTAGCCGGCCCGGGTTCGATCCCAGGGACCCGCATGTGGTATTTGTGGTGGACGAAGCGGCGTCTGGGCGGGTTTTCTCCGGGTGCTCCGGTCTCCCCCGCCACTCATTCCATCAATTGTTCCATTATCGCCTTTCCAATCATCGATTTCGCCTGAATTTCATATCATCCTCTTCCTCACTATCATACCTGATGCTTGGCTGACCACCCGCTTCCAGGTGTTCACTCTGTCTGGTCCAAAGGTTCCTGTGCTCCCCGACAGGCGTCTGACCCTAGGCACTGGCTTGTAAGTCCTAGGGGGTGTAACTCCTACATAAGGGGAGGGTAATAAGGGAAAGAAGAAGTAATTGAAAAAGAAATTCATTAATTCAGCTTACTGATATTCTATAAACCATTATGTTTGCACTGAAGATCTAAACACCACATGAGGGTTTAGAAGAAAGGCGCAAGCAGTTTTGTGTGCCACTTCAAAATCTTTATGGCTCATGTATTGATGCAAGCCTGTGTGACTAAGGAATCGACGAGTTTAGAGGAAGTACCTTTATAGGAACTTGAGAGTGAGAAGATGATTTAATTACTTCAACAATGTCTTCCCCAACTACGGTGGTGATATATTTCGTTATATAATGCTATCCATAAAAGAGTTGTTTGAGCAAGATCAATATTCCGCTTATAACAAGCAGTGAAAAGAAAACAAATGTTTTAAAAATCTGGTATGTTACATTCGCATAGCTTTTCCAAACCACTATCACTTATTGTTATTTTCTTCCACAATTATTGTCACAGAAGCACATTCCTTATCTGATTCATGTTAACCGAAATAAAGTTTTGAAGGATTAGTTTCATTGCACTTTTCGTTTAGTAGGTACGAAGGAGTCCAGAAGATGGAACGATGGCAAGTCCTTAGAAAATGGCTTTGATTACCATACTCGTGACTTCACGCTGATTTGGCACTTTAAATATATATGACATTTTTTTACCTTATATTTTTACAATTATGATTGGTTACATTTATAGAACTTTATCGTTTACCTTTGGAATTTCTCTACAAACTTTTCTCACACAGATTTATTTTTCTATTTCATGTTAGCTGAAGGAGAACATTTATTGTTACACTAGTTTGAAACAATATTACTTCTCGTCGATGTGAACCCCGAAGAAAAATCATACACAGTTGTCGGGGAAACTATTTGGGTCCACAATGCTTTCCGCCGATTAACAATGTCTAGAAGATGATTTGAACCCGCCCTTTTGTCGTTGATAGAAGCGATGAAGATTCTCTCTCTGGGTTTGCGTGAGTGGTTTCGAAAGAATGGCACAGATTTTTGAATATAACAACTTTTAGTGAAGAATCGATTTTTGAACTCTTTTAAGTGGAGATATTGCCGAACTACATCTGTACTCTCGTAGAATTAATTCACCAATCAACACTGTCTGCAGACACAAATAACCTTTAAGACTCCCTCTTTATTCCCGTTGGTTTTTTCACCCAAAAATTTGATGTCAAGATTTCACCGCAAATATATGTTTTGACGTCCCCAGAATACAAAAAAAAAGCATTTTTAGAAAATGGTTCGTGTGTGTGTTAGTGTGTGTGTGTGTGTATGTGTGTGTGTGTGTGTGTGTGTGTGTGTGTGTGTGTGTGTGTGTGTGTGTGTGTGTGTCTGTGTATCTGTCAGTCTGTGGACAGCATAACTGAAAAACGAAAAGTCGGTTAAAAACCAAAGTTGGTATTTAAGCTTAATGTCTTTAAAGAATGCGACACGTAGATTTTGAAAAAAAAAATGCTTGAACCCAAACTACCCCTTAAATGAACAACTTTTTGAAAATTTTGATTTTCTTGAAAATGGCTCTAATAAGTTTTATTAAACTGCCATATGTTTGAGATATTGTTATGATAAATGAAATGTAATCTTAAATGCTCTAGCCATAGCCCCTGTAGTCGTATTTACTCTGGACGACTTTTGCAGAATACACAATTTATATCTGAATAAGTCTTTTTGCAGAGCGGACCATTTCGGAGATATGCCTTGTTATTTGTTTGAGTTTTGGAGAACTTAAACTTCTGTCAAGCATAACCTCGTTATTCGTTTTTATGTGTTAACCGTACAAAGAGAACGGAATCTCAAACCTTTAAAAGATTTGACTATCGCTCAAAGGCTACCTTACTCCCATATTCCTCTTGTACCTACAAGAAAATAAGCAATAATTTCTGCAAATGTTTATCTCAACTAACACGAAGAAGATATAGGAATAAGAGTTTGTAGGAAAGGTTAGTACAAGAATAGAGAAAGTCATGTTAGTGCAACACATCAGATTTTTACTTTCTCTACTTGTAAGTAGGGGAAGTATTGTATTCCACCCAAAAATTCGATGTCGAGATTTCACCGGAAATATATGTTTTGATACGCTCTGAATCCAGAAAAAGCATTTTTAGAAAAAGGTGCTTCTGTGTGTGTGTGTGTGTGTGTGTGTGTGTGTGTGTGTGTGCGCGCGCGCGTTGTGTGTGTGCGTGCGTGCATGTCTGTGTGTCAGTCTGTGGACAGCATGACACAAAATCGAAAAGTAGGTTAAAAACCAAGGTTAGTATTTAAGTTTAATATCTTTCAAAGATGCGACACGAAGATTTTGAAGAAAATAGCCCCACCATAAACTACCTTTACATGGAAAATTTCCCGAAAATTTTGATTTTCTTGAAAATTATTCTAACGCTTTTGATTAAAATGTTACATATTTGCGACATTTGTATGACAAATGAAATGTATAGCCCCTGTAGTCGCATTTGCTCTGAACGACTTTTGCATAACTGGTAAACCGTTAGAGATAGACCAAATCATACTCTACAAAAAATGTAGATCTTGCTAAAATACACCATTTATTTCTGAATAAATATTCTTGTATGGTGAACCATTTCGGAGATATTCCTTGTTATGTGTGTGAGTTTCCGAAAACTTAAAACTTTCGTGAAATGGAATATTGTTGTTCATTTTTTTATATGTTAAGTGTGCAAAGAGAACGGAGTCTCAAATCTTTAAAAGATTTCACTATCACTCAAAGCCTACTGTATTCTAATATCTCCCTTGCACCTACAAGGAAATAACCAATAAGATAATTTGCACAAATGAGTATCTCAACTAACACGAAGAAGATAGAGGATTCAGACTGTGCAAGAATGGTTAGTACAAGAGTAGAGAAAGTCATGTGAGTGCAACACATCAGATTTTTACTTTCTCTACTGGTAAGTAGGGGAAGTATTGTATTCCACCCAAAAATTCTATGTCGAGATTCCAACGGAAATATATGTTTTGAGGCCCCCTGAATCCAAAAAAAAAGCATTTTTAAAAAGACTTCCATGTGTCAGTCTGTCAGTCTGTGTCAGCCTGTGGACAGCATAACTCAAAAACGAAAAGTCGGTTAAAAACCAAAGTTCGTATTTGAGTTTAATGTCTTTTAAGAATGTGACACGAAGATTTTGAGGAAAATAGCCCCACCCTAAACCACCCTTTACATGGAAGATTTTTCGAAAATGTTTATTTTCTTGAAAATGGCTCCAACGATTTTGATTAAAATGCCATATGTTTGAGATATTTTGATGACAAATGAAATGTATATCTTGAATTTTCTGGCTATAGCCCCTGTAGTCGTATTTACTCTGGACGACTTTTGCATAACTGGTAAACCGTTAGAGATAGGCCAAATCATACTCTACAAACAATGTAGATCTTGCTAAAATACACAATTTATGTCCCCATAAATTTTCTTGTAGAGTGAACCATTTCGGAGATATTCCTTGTTATGTGTGTGAGTTTCGGAAAACTTAACAACTTTCGTGAAATGAATCATCGTTGATTATTTTTTTATATGTTAAGTGTGCAAAGACAACAGAATCTCAAAGCTTTAAAACATTTGACTGTCGCACAAAGCCTACTGTATTCTAACATTCCCCTTGCACCTACAAGGAAATAAGCAATAAGATAAGTTGTGCAAATGTTTATCTCAACTAAGACGAAGAAGATATAGGAATAAGGATTTGTACAAATAGTTTGTACAAGAGTAGGGAAAGCCATGTGAGTGCAGCACATCAGATTTTTCATTTAAGCAATTTGATATGGTAACAATATGCACGTCTGTCACCTTTGAGACTGACCAGCAGTGTTCGTTGGTTTATCGAGAAGAAGCGACGCTCTGAAATACGTTCGTTTCGCTATTCCCATCCATGAGGCTACCCCCCCATTTTTGTTCGTTTTCTCGCCATGTTTATTAGTATATATTTAAAGTAATTACAGAAGTTATTATTATTATTATTATTATTATTATTATTATTATTATTATTATTATTATTATTATTATTATTATTATTATTATTATTATTGTTATCGTTATCGTTGTCTCTGTCGTTGTCGTTGTCGTTGTCATTGTCATTGTCATGATGATGATGATGATGATTATTATTATTATTATTATTATTATTATTATTATTATTATTATTATTATTATTATTATTATTATTATTATTATTATTATTATTATTATTATTATTATTATTATTATTATTATTATTATTATTATTATTATTATTATTATTATTATTAATTACAGTTATTATTAGTGAGCTTAGTTAAAATAGTGTACCTCACATTATTTTGAAATTACATGTAAGTGCTCATTCCTAATTTTCTGAAAATGCTGTCCTGATATTTGACAGTGTCTTCTATCACAATGTTTGAGCAAATAAACCAGTAACACTCAATTCCGCAAAAAGGGATATGAAAGCCTGACTGTTAAAGTGGTATTGCGTATGAGAAGTTGCTTTTAAAGACAAAACTTTATGATTAGATGAAGTTACATAAATGCAGAGATATTACAGAGCATGAACACGGTTCACCGACTCCCACTCAACTAAATCCTATTGAGTTAATGAGATGTAAAACAGTGGGTAGAAAATAGGAACACAACCTTCAAGATGAAAGATGTGCAAAAATGTGCCAATAAAGATTTGGCGAAATTGATACTCTGGAAAGGGGAAAAAACAAGCCATCACTTGCAAACAATTGAACAACATTATTCTGAAGAAGACTGCATCGTGAAAAATACGACAGAGCGAATGCTTACTCAGGGTAATGAAGCTGAACGCAGTCTCAGCAGCGAAGATGAGATAGCGAGTATTTCTTGCATAGCAGAAGAATAAGGACAACAAGGTAGTGTTAACTTGTCGGGAATGTAAGAACTGCAAGACAGAGTGAACTAGTGAAGTGTAGCTCAGTATTTGTTTGTATGGACGTCCCGAAGATTACAAAGCCTTTTCTTAATACATTCTTCGAGCTGCAGCCCCGTGTGTGTTATATATGGATAAAGTGACTCGCATCGTACCTTCCATTATCATTTTCACAAAAAAAAAAAAAAAAAAAAAAAAAATCTTGGCGCGACCTAAATTTGAAGGTTTCTTGTAGGGGCAAAGAAGTTGCCTGTGTCACCTTCCTATTAAGTTTGAATTTCTAACATCTTTTGTATTTTTAATCATATTTCCATTTGTCCAATATTCGTCATCTGAGTTTTTCCTATATCTAAAATACTGTAGCTCCCTTCTGTTCCTGTTAAATCTACCAGTTAACTTGTATATTTCTTCCTCTCTGATCCCCATTCCAATTTCTATTATTTCTGTCGAAGTTATTGCTAACGCTATTTTCTTCTTGATGCGTTTCTGTCCTAGGAACTGGACCACCATATCTCTCCATAATGTCATTGTTATTTTGAAGGAGCTTTCCCCCTTGCCCGAAGGAATTCACAATTTCTATCTCATTTCTCTCTTGCTTTCTATTATTTCCGAAATCATGTTTTTGCTTGTTGCTTTCTAGCGCTACTAACAGAAAAAAATCATAGCTGCAACGCTATTAGGCTTTGCCATAATCAAATAATGCTGAAGTGTTTGAGGGAAGCATATAGTAACTATGTTAATTAAATATTTCTTGCTCATTGGTGGGTCTAACATCTTGGATTTTCTAGCCATTTTCATTAAATAATTTACATTGACTGATCGGTTCTTGGATTGACTTTTCCATTACTTAATCCTAGCCTTATGCTAGGTTGCCTGTTTACTCCCCAATATCTACCTAGGAGTACATTAATAAAGGTCCTGAAGTCATTGCTGTTTCTCATTGATAAATTTAGCCAATTTGCTCCATTCCTCTGAAATATTTTATATTTTCATTTTATACTCCTGTATACATTTGACCGTGAAGTACTCCTGTAATCCCCCAATAAAAGCTTTAGCATCATCAGAATTCTCGTCCTCAAAAACTGGTGGTACAATTTTATTCCACATACGGTTACGTAAATGCATATTTGGGTTGCCATTTCTCCTTAAAATATTATCTCTTACATCGGAACTAGAAGTACTAGCACCAATACTTTGCACAGGAATGTTAGCTGATGAATTTGGCATAGCTTAGTTCCGTGCAGCTAATCAATGATATTACTACAACCAGAATTAGGTACATTTCCATTTATTCTTAAATTTTCTGAGTCTTCTTTCACAGCTGTAATTTCTATTGATACTACCTCTTTCATTCGGTCATTAATTTCTTCTAGATTTCTAGCCTGCCTTGTACTTTCTACTTCTGATCTGTCAAATCTAACCTTGCTTTCCTCTCTGTCCTAGTTACCTCCCTTTCCTTATTTAATCTCTGTGATAATTCCTCCGTTTCCTTATCTGATCTTCGTGCTAATTCTGCCCTTTCCTTATCTAAGCTTTATGTTAATCCCTCCCTTAGTTATCTGTTTTTCTTCCGTGATTTTTCACTCATTTGTTGACATATTTACTTTTCAGAAGTTTTGTATATCCGTCCTCATATTTTCGATTACCCCTTTAGCCCGTTCTCTGTTTTCCTTCACTTCACTCTCAACCAGGTTTATTTCCTCTCTGATGTCTTTCTTGAATATTTCTGTTTCCCTAGCTCTTGCTGTCCTAGTTCTATCTTTTTTTAAACTTCTTAGTTTTCCCCTAAATTTTTCTCTAAAGCTGTAGCTTTCTACTAAAGTTTTCTGGCTTTCTCCTAAAGTCTTAGCATTTTCTTCTAATCTTTCTCCAAACTGGTTTATCATTTCCATAACTTGCCCTGACATATTTTCTCGCATTTGTGAACTATTTACATAAATTTCCCTACTTCTATGACTTTCTGAATCTTGTTCTAAGCTAGTTTGGTCATTTCCATTACCTTCTCCTGACTCAACTACTTTCTCAATAATTTCGTGCCCACTATCACTATTTTCTACTTCCTGAACTTCCATATTTTCTTGAAAATTCTCACGTAACATTTTTGCACTTCTTAAGTGCATCTACATTAATTCACTTTAAAAAATAACACTTGGCACCTGTTTATTATGTTCCACACGACTTTCTTTGACGACGTTCTCTGACGCTAGTCTTCTTCCTTCTCTCTTGGACGTCTCTGGTTCGACTCTTGGTGGACTTCTTTACGTCCTGATAGTCGTCCTTTCTTTTCGCGTTACACGTTGTAGCGCCAGTTTCAAACAGGAAATCGTTACTGCTTCTCATTGTTACACTAATTTGAAGCAATATTACTACTCGTCCATGTTAATCCCGAAGCAAAGTCATACACCGTTGTCAGTAAAACTATTTGAATCCGCCGCTTAATAATGTCTAGAAGCTTCTTTGAAACTGTCCTTTTGCCGATGCTAGGAGCAATGAGGATTTTCTCTCTGGGTTAGTGTGAGGGCGACACAGATGTTTCAAATATTATGGCTTTTAATGAAGAATCGGTTATTAAACCCTTTTCCCTAGGGATATTGCCGACCAATATAACATTTGGTCCACTACATACGGCATCGGCGTAAGTAGATAACCGTTCGTGCGTGATAACAGTTGCAGTAGTCCACGGCGCGATTCTAGCCATAGAGAAGTTGTGGCGTGTTCTGCCTCTCAGCGAAGACCTAAACTGAGAGGCAGCTGAACTAGCGTGTGTAGTTTGTGATAATAGACAATAACAGTATGAACAACCCAAAACGTATCACTTTACTAACATAATCCTTATTTTCCAGAAAATAAATTCACTCCTGTATATGATGCTATTGTCTTACATTACGGATTATAGATTGTAAAGTGCAAGCATGAGGACACGTAATGTTTCATTGACATTGGTTCGTTTCTCATTTATGTTACTGTTGTACTTTATTATTATTTATTGTTATTTGTATTTATTGTTTTTATTTGTGTTTCTAGTTATTGTGGTTGTTATATTTATACTACATATATCATTATATTATTAATTTTATTATTATTATTATTATTATTATTATTATTATTATTATTATTATTATTATTATTATTATTATTATTATTATTATTATTATTATTATTATTATTATTATTATTATTATTATTATTATTATTATTATTATTATTATTATTATTATTATTATTATTATTATTATTATTATTGTTCTTGTTGTTGTGTTGGTGATTTTGCCCGTAGTGTTGAATTGTGGGCGAGGGTGACAGCCCTGACTTTCTTTAAAGTGTTCTTTGAAGCCATAAATGCTATTTGAGCAACAACGCCACTTGAATAGACACAACGTGCACTACTGGGCCCCTCACAATCCTCACTGGGTACGAAAAATTTTGGTGTGGTACTGTTGAGGTCAATGTTATCGGATTTATCTTTCTCCCAGCCATACTTAGAGGACCACGGTATCTGGAATTTCCTACAAGGTGAGCTTCAGGATTTTCTTGATGAGGTTCGGGTACGACTTGTGTTAAAACACCATTCCCAACAAGATGGTGTACCTAGTTGTTATTATGAACCTGTAAAAGTCCATTTCAACTAGTTGTACCCTGGTCACTGAATTTAGGTATCATATCACGAATATTGTGTTTGAAACAGATCGCCTCAATGTGGAGGTCTTACGTCAAAGGATCGTTGAAGTATGTGCCTCTGTCTCAGTTCTCAGAAATGAGGACGGTTTGAACATTGTATCAATCATCAAGACATCGTTTTGAACATTTATTCTATGAACGAAGTCAACATATCAGTATAAGGAGGAATATCTCGGAAATGGTTCACTAAAAACAAATCCAAGTATTTGGCATAAATTGTGTGTTTTAACCGGATCCACATTTGTTATTTAGTAGGCTTTTGTGAGTCTCTTACTGTTTACCATTTATGCAAACATCATACAGAATGAAGAGGTCTTCTGAGAACATTCCCAGAATATTCAAGGAGTGAGCTAGAAACGACCATAAAATCACCTGATTTTGTCCTTCAGCGGATACTGACTTGTGCCCCTGCGACTGAAAGAGTGGAGTGGGGTATAGCCGCTCATTACGTATGTTTCTCCAAAGAAACACGGTTGGACTTCCCTGGTTTATCAGAAGGATGAAGCATTTCCGTACCTTTCCTGTATCACAGGAGCAATGAAGTTTACTCTCACACGGACATTGGGACAAGGTAAGTCACTGGCTGTGTTAAACACAGTCGCTCCAGGGTGCATAGTACACTACAGTGCAGTAGCTGCGATTGGGGAACCTAACTCATGATAACTCTGGATTAATTGTGCAATTGAAGTAAATCTTGGGTATGTTTCAAGTGCAGGACTCCAGTTATAATGTGTACAACTGTGGAGAGTTAGATTCAAATTTGGTATTTATTGGCTTTTCCGTTATTGATTTATGCTATATACACATATACATACACACAGAAACCCACACAGAAACACGGATATTTTTGAAACTGCTTTATTTGTATTCAAGGAGTCTCAAAGGCATTTTCACTGAACTCTTCGTATTTAATTTTTGGATGGAGTACAATACTTAACATAGATATCTGGTAGAGAAGGTAAACACGCTTTTTATGAGTTTTAAGGGGGCCTCAAAACGTATATTGCCGTGGAATCTCGTATATTTAATAGAGAGAGTAAATAATAGACCAAAGATTAGGAGTAGAGTGGAAGGACTGCTTAAAGATACAGTTTTATCAGTTTTAGTGCGTTGGTTTCTTTTTCTGGCTGAAAATACCATTCTCAGGTGCTCCAGAAATACCACCTTTTATTGCTTAGCATTTCTGTCACTCACAACAGCTGTCCTCTAATGTAAGAGCTTTGCACCAAATTCTTCCCTAGCCGACGCATTTTCCGCACAGTTAAAGCCTATACTGGAGCAAATATCACTTTGAAAATATTGGCCGCTACTTTGCATGATAACAAGCGACATGGGTAAACTTTTTCGAACTCATGAAAATGGTTCTTTTCAATTCAGAGAAGAGCTGTGAGAGTTGTGGCATATGCAGGCAAGGAAATGGCCGGGGAAGGAGGTACCTTCTACTGCACTAACGAGAAAGCATTTCCATCTCTTCCTGCTCCAGGTTTTAGAATATCTTTTTCCAAGTGATGTGCCCACTGTCAGTTTTGGAACAAATTTGTATAGCACCATTTAGATGAGAACGTATCCCTCAAGATTAAGTTATCATTCCTGAAGTAATGGTAAATATAGCATACGTGGCACTCTTTTCCCTTCGCCATTTATATATTTATTTACTTATTTGTTTGTCTGTCTCTGTCTATCTGCGTGCCTGCCTGCTTGCCTGTCAGTCTGCCTGTCTGCCTGCCTGCCTGCCTGTCTGTCTGTCTGTCTGTCTATCTCTCTGCCTGTCGGTCTATTTATTTATCTATTTATTTATCTACCTATCTAACTAGCTACCCACCTATCTACCTAGCTACCTACCTACTTACCTAACTACCTGCCTGCCTGCCTACCTAGCTATGTACCTACCTGCCTGCCAATCTGCCTACCTGCCTGTCTGCCTACCTAAATACCTACGTACCTACCTGCCTACCTACCTACTTGTCTGCCAGCCCACTTGCCTACCTACCCACCTGCCTATCTACTTGCCTACATAACTACCTGCCTACCTACCTACTTGCCTACCCATTTACCCACCCACTGTATTTCCCTAGTCCCATTGTATCTAGAACAAAATCTGTAATAAAAGCATTTCTATTAACATTTCTCTCCATCAATATGAAGTAGATTGAAGAAGAATAAGAATACTTGTTGAAGAGGGAGAGAAAACCATGTGAGCACAGCACATGAAATAGCTTTCTGGTTCATTTTCGCATACAAATGCACAAGCCTTCTCGGCCTGTACCAGTTGTGTTTGCCAGTAAAGTTACAACCCAGAGTTAATGTTTGTCGCTTTTGATACACATATTTTGATATACCGGGTGGAAGGGAAGTCATTGCATTAATTGAAACCAGTGGTAGATCTCGGTATTTGGAACCCATTTTCCAGGCTATGTTTTTGTCTCTGACCATTTCCTACGGAGGTAGTTTAGTTTTGTCAAAACAACCTAGCAAAACTGCAGATTGTGTGGGTGTCACTTTCCCTAGCCCAGTACAGAAACAAACAGCGTAACGGCGCGTCTTAAAAACGAACTCATACCTTACCTTGTCCTTCCGTGTTTACTTACACAAGCCTTAGCTCCCAACGAAAGCGGAAGTGCCCGGTCTGTTTACATTCACAAACTAGGTCAATTCCCTGACCAACCTCAACGGAACGTTGTCGACTTACCTAACGTCTGAGAGAGCAGCTCGGAGTATTCCTTCACTTCTTTTAGCGATTAATTATTTCGTAACCCGATGTTATGTCTCATAATTACTTCCGAATCTATGTCAGAAATAAATTACTCTAAAACTGTTATCTTCGCACATTCTTGTGGAATTACGCATCAAATTGGGATAAAAAGATTTTTTTTTTTCAAAATAGGCTGATCAAAGAACAAAATGCCATTAGAGTTTTTTGTATGCAATGCTTCTGTGAAGCACATATTAGAATGAATGTAATGTCTTCCCTTCCACCCTGTATATTTATTGGATGTCAGGTAAGCATGCTGACTAGTTCGTTCCTAATGCCAGTTTCTCAGCTCACCTCGGATTTCAATATTGCCATACGTTCTTAGCATTATCTCTCATTGCCTGCTGGACACAGACCTACTTTATTCTAAACTGTGTATATCACTTCGTGTATTCAACCAGATGAAAACAACCGTTCTGCCCAGGAATTACAAGAATGAAATGTTTGTACTGCTAGATACATTCATCTGTCTGTTTACTAAACATTAGAGGACAAACGTTAGCTCGCTTGTATAAACT
This sequence comes from Tenodera sinensis, assembly GCA_030765045.1. Lineage (NCBI taxonomy): Eukaryota > Metazoa > Arthropoda > Insecta > Mantodea > Mantidae > Tenodera > Tenodera sinensis. The sequence continues at coordinate 239,720,887 of CM060964.1, forward strand.
TCTATCATAACCATAGCACATGCGTTATTGACCTAGCTCTGTAAGAGAAAGGCTGCATTTAGTTAAAACACAAACACACGCATACACACACAAAGAACATATTGCTCAATCTCTACTTCCTCTACCACGCATATTGTAGGTAGCGAAAAATTCGATGCAGAGATTTCATCAGAAATACACACATGTTTTAAGAACACCGGGAAAAAGGTCTGATGTGTTACACTCACATGACTTTCTCTACTCCTGACTAACTATTCCTGCAAACTCTTATCCCTCTGTCTTCTTCATGCTGTTACGTAAACATTTATAAAAAATTACCGTATTGTTCATTTTCTTGTAGGAACATGGGGAATATGGGAATACGTAAGCTTTGAGCGATAGCGAAATCTTTAAAAGCTACTCACCATATGAAGGCTTCGACCAAATAAATTGGACGAATAAAAAAAGAAAGAGAAACAAAAAAGCCCAGTCGGCCCTCATTGACCTCCTCCCCCTCAAAAAAACTCGGGACTCAAGAGGGAACACCCCTAAAATAGCCATAGGACGAAATAAGCTCTGGGTGAGATAAACCCAAGGGCCAATTTGTCCTAAAATCCCCATAAAAAGAAGAAGGCTTGGCAATTCCGTTCTCTTTGCACGGCCAAGAGATAAAAAAGTCAATAACGACCTTCCATTTGGGAAAACAAGTATTGCGAAACTCACATAAATAACAACGAATATCTCCGAAATAGTTCACTCGGCAAAAAAAAAATGCATTTGAACATAAAGTGTGTTTTAAGAAGTTCTACATTTTTGGATGATGAAATGATGATGAGATTTGGTCTATCTCTTACGGTTTACCAGTTATACAAAGTAAACAGGACTACACGGGCTATAGCCAGAAAATTTAAAATATACATGTCAATTGCCATAAAAATATATTAAACATATGGAATTTTAATCAAATTTTCCAGAGCCATCTTCAGAAAATCAAAGTTTTAAAAAATTTTCTATGTAAAGGTAGTTTCGAGTTAACCAATTTTCTTTAAAATCTTCCTGTCCAAGACTTGAAAGATATTAAACTTAAATACCAACTTTGGTTTCTAACAGAATTTTCGTTTTTGAGTATTGCTGTTCATGGACACACACGCACGCACACACACACACACACACACACACACACACACACACACACACAGAGAGACATACACACATACACAATATACATGTCCGGTGGAATCTCGACATCGAAATTTTGGGTGGAATTACAAGACTTTCTGTACTTATTATACGTACTATAAAGTTATACGTACTAGAAAGTTAAAAAAAGAAAAAGAAGACATATTTTTAGAAGATGGTTCGTGTGTGCCTGTTGCACGCGTCTGTCTCTGTTGGTCTGGGTGGCTCAGTTGGTTACGCACTGGCATACTAATCCTAAGATCGCGGGTTCAAACCCGGCCTAAGCAGATGGTTTTTAAGTGTGCTTAAAAGCGACAGCCCAATGAGAAGAACTCCTGTGGGACGGAATTCTGGCACACCGACAGTGCTGATATGATCCTGGAAATTGATAGCGTCTTTAATAAATGCGGTATATTTTCTGTATGTCTGTAAACATCAGAGATCAGAGTCTTCCAAGGATGAGGCACAAAGGTTCTAAATAAGATACCTTTGCATGGAGAGATGCTCAAATATTTCGATTTTCTCAACTATTGATTAATTTACCACATGTTTAACATACTTTTATGCCAAACGAAACGCATAATTGAATTTTCTGAGAATAGCCTCTGAAGTCCTCTTTAATCTGAATGACTTGCATATTTTGAAAATCGTAAGAGATTGAATCTTGCTTCACAGAAGTGTAGATCTCATTAAGGCATACCATTTATGTCATATACAAAATTGTGACATCTGGGTAAACCTCCGAATTTTAAACGAAGCCATAGTAATTTTTTGTATATTCTGGTTCCCCACAATAAGCTAAACAACTTTTCTTAAAACTTATTTTCCTAAACTGTTGAGGTTTTATTGAAAACATCTGCCTCAAGAACTCGGGGAGAGAAGAAAGTAACAGATGAAAGAATATGTGTATTGCGGCTTCAAAGCCTCCTGAATTCTTAGAGAACTGTGCTTTTTCAGCATTGTTGGTCGCTAAATGTTTGGTTTGAAATTCTAGATAATCTTGTCTTCGGTCGTTATTTCTTTGTAGGCACAATAATTGGTGAATCATATTGCCATTTTCTCAACCATGAATTACCTCCCTTATTGGGAAACGTGTCCTTCAGCCTGAGAAGAAAAATTTGGTATCAGCAGGATGGTGCGCCACCACATGTTACAATATGCACACGACAATTTCTAAATCAGAAATAGGTGATAGGTGGATTGGACAGGCTGAGGCTATCGTTTGGCCTACTCGTTCACCCGACTTAACACTCCTGAACTATTTTTAATGGGGATATATAAAACAGAAGGTCATTTTTAAAGCACCTACAAGTAAAGAGAATGTGAAATTTCGAATACATGAAGATTGTCGCAATATAGCCCCTGTATGCTGTTAACAGTTAGAAAAAGAGTTTTCAGACGAATTGTCAAATGTTTATATGTTAACGGAGGCAACTTGGAGCATTTAATGTAGTAATTTAAAGTAATCATCTGACTAATGATTGGCTTATTTGTTTAGCATTTTTTCTACTGATTTATAGGTATTTCAAAGAAAACATCCCATAACAGCTCAACCATTCGTTTTAGAAAACAACGAAAGCTTCGTTTACTGAATATACAAAAAATTACCATAGTTTCACTTCAAATTCTTTGGTTCAGCCCCATGGGCCTCATAAATGACCCCATGAAAATATGTTCCATGCCACAATTTGGAAGACCTCTTGCTCCCATAAGATTTGGAATTCTTGGCATTTGGCTTCTTCTGTTCGTTTAACATATACTCACCTGTAGCACTTCATATGGACCACCCTTGTGTGTGTGTGTGTGTGTGTGTGTGTGTGTGTGTGTGTGTGTGTGTGTGTGTGTGTTTGTGTGCATTTTTAAATTATGCATTTCCGAGAGTTTCCTCGTTATAGGTTTCAATTTTCCAATTCTTCTACCTTCTTCAACTGGGAAGTGGTTCTCTTTTTTGTTGTTGTTCGTATAAAGAGAACAGAATCGCTTAAGCCTAATGTATTCCGGTATTTCCAAGGTACATGCAAGGAATATTTAATAAAACCATTTCTACAAATATATAGTATATATCTCCATTAATGTGAACTACTTGCAGGAATAAACGTTTGTAAGAACATTTGTTGAAGAAAGCGTAGGGAAAGTCATGTGAGTGGGCACATCAGACTTTTGTTTTTTCTGCTTATAGAAAGAGACTCGAATTTGAAATCCATCACATAGCGGCCAGCTGCTGAAAGGTTTGACTGTCGCTTAAGCCTATTGTATTCCCCTATTCTTATGGTACCTACAAGGAAGTATACTGTCGTATTAAAATGAGCTGGGCCACCATCGTGTAAAAGTCACATTCGTTGGATGATGTCCAGAGGCACATTATCAATTAAGTGGTGCAACTCATTTATCAGAAATTGGAGATAGGTTTGTCCATTCAGACGTGGAGGGAAGAAGTAGGGACCAATATGATGATCATGAATGATTCCACCCCAAACGTTGAGAAGGAACCTCTGTTGATGGTTGTCCTGTCGTACTTCATTAGAATTTTCAAATGCCCAGTTGTGAGTGTTATGAAAATTGAAGATGCCGTCGCGAGTAAAACCAACCTCATCCGTGAATAAGATACAGGCTAGGAAATTGATGAACACAGCGCACTGCTGTAACATGCGTTGGCAGAAACGTCTTCTAGGCTCAGAGTTCACCTCATTTAATCCTTGAACACGTTGAAGGTGATACGGGTACAGAAGACTTGCATGCAGAATTCTCCAGATATCATATGAATAACTCTTTCCCTTACTGCCGTACGTCTTGTGCTTTGTGATGGGTCTGCATCCACAGCACGAAGAACTCGTTCTTCAAGTTCAATGCCTCGTACCGCTCTTGGTCTCCCAACATCCCTAGTACTCCTCTCAAACGCGACATTCTCTCTCGAGCGTTGGTGAATTTGTGCGAATGTTCTTGCACACGGTTATTGCCTGTCAAGGTACCTTTCTGCATAAAGTTCACGTGCTCGTGCTGCATTGCCATCTTCACGGCCATACGTGTAGTGCATATCCGTCTGTTCACTCTTCGAATACATCTTCTTTGGCCTATAACAAAGAAACGGCTGATTTTCAGGCCCATGTGCATATGAACGTTTTTTACTGTTTTGATGTCAGACACACGTCACCAATAATATGACACCAATAAAGATACACTTGTAGAGATGGTTGAATAGGCAAAGTTGAGTTAATATCCTCCCTGTGCCGTAATCATGGAAAACTCATAAGAACAGAACGTGCGAGTATGTCACATGAAACTCTTATATACATTAAATTTTCAAAATGCCCTTCGATAGCATATCTTCATGGGTCAACCTGCCATCACATTGAATCCCAGATAGGCTGATATATCCCTGGGAATAATTATTCCTTCATATTGTTTCACAGCGTTCTACAATACGGGCACAAAAGACATTCTGTGTCTTCTGTAATGGTTCGACACACAAGAGATTTCAAAAACCTCTACATTTGCGGTAAATTACCACTTAACCAGACGTAATTAGAGAGGAATTTTGAATATTTTACGAAAGAAAATTGTGTTTCCTGGTGTTTTGCATAGTTAATGTAGTATGAAGACTTGTAGAAAATGAGTTTTAAAACGAAATAAGTGTTTTTTGAAGCATGTACTTACAGCACATTTTCTTAGACCCATGTTATACGTGTCTTAAAAGCTTGATCCTAACTTATAGCTACATACAGTACTTCCGGCGGCGTCGTGGCCGAGTAGTAGACCGCCCGCTCCTCACCAAGGTTCGATCCCAGGGCACCTTATGTGGGATTTGTGCTAGGTAAAGCCTCTATGTGGGTTTTATTCAGGTTCTCCGGTTTCTCCTGCTATTTTTTTCCACCAACTGCTGTACATATAATACCCTTTCCTTTCATCCAGTTCACCATCATTTTATATCATCTCCTTTCATCCATTCTGGATATTCTCTTTGATCTAGAGTTCACCGACAGGCATCTGACCCCAGACAGGCCTTTGTAACTCCTGAAGGGATGCAAGTCCTCAATACGAGGAAAAGAATAGAGAAAGAAGAATTATTTCTAAAACGGTTTTTATAATTGACTCCCATGTTTGCATATTTTTATCATTCCAGTTTTTCCAATAATCGCATTCCAACTCCAGTTTTTACAGAATGTAGTCAATCTACATTATCCTGCGCTTGTTGAATCAACTTTGTGTACACGCATGCTACACAATCACACACTCACACTCACACACATCAAACAACCACACAGGAACTTTCTCCAATGATGCAAAATCTCGTTATAGATTTCTGCAACAGATACAATACTTTCCGCGCTATAATAAGCAGGCAGTGGAGAAAGTAAAAAAATCGATGTTCAACTTCCCCAGAGTTGCCCTTCATATAACTCCTATAAAGTATACCGACGAGGTTGAGTTCCTCCACGAATGGAGTTTACGAAGTGACAGTCTAGAACTGCTGTTACTTAATAATAAAAGTTTTGCAGTTTGTTGAGCTTTTCAAATTGCCCAACTTTAACCCAAGTTATCTTGTTAATTTAAGTGGAGTGTTTTGAAGACGAAGTGCAATATCATACTCGCCTTATTCAAATAAAAAAAGATTCTCTTTTATCTTTTACATCTAAAACATAATTATGTATCTTTTTTATCCTGAACAAGATTATATAATGTTACGGTTAATGCCTGATACAGTGGAGTTTAAATGCCCCCCTTTCGCCGAAGCTTGGAATAACAAACTTTGTAGCTCTTCCCTGAGGTAACATCTGAAATCTAACCAACCCTTTCCACCACTCTCAAACATGCGTCAATAGTGTCCTCCTATAGGCAACCAGAAAGTTTTGCTATCTAATGTTCACCTTTGTTTAGTTCCAAATTTGTTTTTATATCCTTTTAGTTTCACCACTACGTCTGGTACTTAGGGAAAGTATTGCATTATACCCAACATTTCGATTGCAAGATTTGACCAGAAATATAGGTGTCGAAGCCCTCAAACCCAAGAATAGCGCTATTTGAAAGAGCTCCGTGTCTGAGACTGGGTATGTGTCTATGAATTGAAAAACAAAAAATGTGTTAAATGTCAAACTTCGTATTTTAAGTTCTGTGATTTTCGAAGGATCCAACACGAAGGCAAAAAACAGTGAAATAAAATAAAAAATCTACCCCAAACAACGTTTTACATGAAGCATTTTTCGACAATTTTGATTTTCTCAAAATGGCTAATGAATTTCATTAATTTATCATACTCCACCAGTATAAGCGGACCCCTTTCAAAAGTCTATTTATTCGATTACTTCTATTCTCTTTGAATCTGCAGCGAAATGTATAATGAAATCATAAGTATTTATACTAAACTCTGATAAGAATAGTGTGCAGGAGTTACTAAAAATAGCCTATAGTGGATAGAGAAGGTCAGGAAATTTAACACGGTTTTTTTTCTCTATTTGAATACCTTTTCAGTGAAATTCTGGATGTAGGAACTCGAAATAAATCTTTGAATAGTTAAATTTGGAATAACCTAACTAAATAGTAAGGAAATCAGAAGTTGTAGGACGCATTTCTATTGTTTAGGCGGGTAACTATTACACATTGGCATATTTAAAACTAATGTTAGCTAAGTCTTAGTCATTCATGTCTACCTTGGTAAGTAATTACGATTGGTTTAAAGCTGTGTTTCGCTGAAGCTAAATAGTGCTTTGCATTTGCTTTTTCAATCAGTTATTCGTAACTTTTATTTCTTATCTGATCCGTTTGCTGTACTGTTAAATACTGCTGAATATTCGGATACCATAAAGCATTTATAAATAAGACATAGGCCCAAAGATACAGTATGAATCGTTTGCAACACGCAGAATATAGTATTAAGTGAAAATATCGTCCATTGTGCTAAAAAAATTGGTGTTGTTGCAGATATGGTTCTTATAACATAGTTCGTTTATGAGCTTAAAATTACCCCTACGCAACAGAAATCCTTGATCAGACAGTAGTATGCAGCTTAATGTTGTGTTGCTATACCTGATACTTTGAGAACATACAAATATTTACCTACTATTAGCGGACGATGACCTGCTTATGGGAAAATCATAATGCTAGTGCACAAGTTCCAAATGGTGGCTAGTAGATACAATTGTAAAATATTAATAAACAAAGAAATAATAGTATTAGAGAATAAAATAGTTGAACAAGTAATACATTTTAAGTACTTAGGACGTGTATGAAGAGAATAAACATATAGAAAACAAAATATATCAATTCCAGGCAATATGTGGGGCCATTAAAAGAATTGTGGGTCGCAAAGCAAGAAAAGATACAAGACATACTATGTAAGACAATTGTCTTTTTGTGTGGAACTGAAAACAGTATAATGAAATGAAACGAAATAAATAGAATATAATCAGCTGAGATATTTTTTGCAGAATGTGAAAGATAGTACAAGAGGAGTAGAATAAGAAACGAGCAAATAAGAGTATAATTAAGTATGCACATAAGTTAGAAGATAAAATTAAAACAAACAGCAAGAAATGAACTGCACACTTGATGAGGTTGAGTGACGAAAGAATTCCAAGAAGAACCTTGCAATACAGCCCTAGAGATTTGGCCGATCCTGTAAAGGATATACTCCACTTCGCCGGAACGGGTATTTAGCCTAAGCCATGTAGAAGATGCAAAAACATTTTCCATGAATTCTTTCTTAAGCACACCGAAGCAACGCAAATATTAATTTAAATGTTCTCTTATTTACCGTCAGAGATGTAATTTATTTGTAAGCTCCATAGCATATTTTTTTTATCAAAATATACAACCGCAAGTTCACAGTGATAATAATTAACTAACCCTTTCAGTCCCGAATTATTTTGCTACTTATGCCGTTCTTCCTCTAATTCGAAACCGGTTTAGATTAGGTGGTCTGGAACACCTTCAGCGTACTGACTTGAATAGCCATGATCGTTAAGGCAACACGTAGTGCACTGGCCATGCACTCAAAGCCTGAAGTCATGAGTTCGAGTCTCGGCAACCGCAGTCAAATGTGCCTGTCGTAAAGGACGGGGAGGCCCCACGAAGAATAATAGGTGTGATGGCACGCGTGGATAATAATGGGGTATCATTTGACTGCGGTTGCGTGGATTTTCCTTCTTTTCTTAAAAAAAGCATCTCAAATACATTATATTTAATTGGTGACGAACAATATAACAAGAATATAGCAGAAAACACCGTTAAAAGTGTTACAAATAGGCAAAAAATGCCTATGTTCATTATAATGGACACCGGGACTGAAAGGGTTGAAGTTGTAGAATTTAAATAAATTGCTGTGCAACGTTCAAACCTGTGCTATTTCTCCTCGAATTTGGACGCATATTTTGTTATATTAGACTAAAGATTGCAGTTTTAAAGTTTGCTTTACGTTATTGCTTTTTAAAATACGAGTTTAAATTGGTATTGAAAGTTGTAACTTCATTAATGAAACAGCTTATCCTCTGCTTCAGACGTAGTAAGTAGAGTTCTGTATGGCGTGACTCTGCAGCACCCATTTTGATAAGAAACGAGTCTCTTACTTGTTTGTGGCCAATCGTCTCTTTTGTTTGCTTAAATCAGCCGTTTTGTATGTGGCTGAATTTAAAATGGATCCATGCCTTAGGTATTTGACTCGCCATGGGTTTTCAGAAATGCATACCACAGCAAAGCTTGTTAAATTGGCTACAAAATTGTTTTACCTGTATTAACGGGATCTATGATTTTCATTTCCATCTCATCGCAGAGTACTCCTGTCATATAAACTTTTTTTTTTTTTTTTTTTTTTTTTTTTTTTTTTTTTTTTTTTTTTTTTTTTTTTTTTTTTTTTTCCCACCGATGTGTTGTCTTTGTCTGTCTTAACTTGTAAATGAACTGTAAAGCTTGTGCCAAAGATGGACCTAAGACACATTAATGTACATTAATGTCGTACTAGTAAGTTGGCTCCGTGCTAACGTGTGAGGCTTCTATTCGGAAGGTCCCGAATTCGATTCTTGTTGACCGCCCGCTCTGATCTTGAGATTTTCGTGGTTTTCCTCAATAGTCAGAAGAATACTCAGGTGATTTCACATCTGCCACGACTTTTTTTTACATCGTTTCTCTCTCATTCCATTTCCTTCTCATATTTCAGGCATGTTCTCCGTGACATATGGTGGCGCTGGACAGATAGAGCGCGTATGCTTGCTCAAAAGAAAGGGTACATATTTCCCGAAGACACTAGAGGGCTGCTTGTTCTACGGGTCGTTCATTGCACTATCTAGGCAGCCCCAGCAATGGAACGGGTCTTCGGATCTGGAACTCTTAGAGACTTCCACTCGTCTGCCTGCGTCTATAACCTCCTGTGTATATGTGTATGTGTGTGCGTGCGTGCGTGCGTACGCGTGCATTGTGTCAAATGTTAAGTCTTACTTACAGCTTCATTTGATAGACTACACATTTAAGAATAAGTTCCCAGGGTATTTCTGTTTTCCATCTCTAAGTTCATTAGAAAACGTAAATACCTTGGGAATGCCTCCTTTCCTTTTCAAATCAAGTACCAACTGTGGTTGTAAGTTTTCTCTGTGGATGTATTTTACATATATTTTTATTAATTTCATTAAAATTGTATATAATATTAAATAATTTAGTACAGGGAAATGCAATGCAATGTATATCTTGAATTTTCTTTTAATGTCCTCAGAAGTCCTCTTCATTCTGGATGACTTTTACATAACTGCTATTCCGTAAGACATAGGCAAAACATACCAAACAAATACTGTAAAAACACAGTTATGTCAAATGCATTTTTTGTGGAGTGTACCATTTGTGAGATATTCCTTGTTGTTTATTTGGACTTTCCAACATTTCTGAAATGAGAAGTCGTAATTCGTTTTGCACTAAGCTCTTAAAAGATTTAACTATCGCTTAGGTCTACCGTATTCTCCTATTCTCATCGTACCTATAAGCAAACATGGTTTACAAACGTCTATCTCGATTAACATGAAGCAGATAGAAGAATAAACGCTTGTAAGAATAGCTTGTACAAGAGTAGAGAAAGTCATGTGAGTGCAACACATGAAATTTTGCAACATAGTGTGTACTTTTTGTTTGAAACTACGTAACTCAGAGCAAAATATTGATGCAAACGGTTTATCTTTACTGCATAAGGAACTTGACTACAAGATTTTATTACAACCGATTGATTGAATTTTGAGAACAGGTGGAATAAAAGTTTTTCCCATTATCTGAAGAACTTTTTAAGTTATATCTAATCATTTGTAACATGTATGCTCGCCTAAGCTGCCCTTAATAAATCCTAGGATCAGGTTATTCCCTGAAGCATGCAAAAATAGTATCGAACTACCCAAAGTGCAAAATGTATCTTGTTTTGGCAACATAGTCAATTCAAGATACTGAAAAATAATTAATTATTGCTGAAATTGCCTTGTAACGAAATGACTGGTAACTATGTCCACTTGAGTATAGTAATTAAGATGTATACGCATTTACTTGAGTGACAAGAAGAAAATAGTAAGACATGCAAATAAACAGAGTAATCGTTAAAGCAAAATTCGCAATGCTATACTATGAGGGGTTCACAAATATAACAACACTGCCTCGTGTGTCACACTTCTACCATTGTTTGTAGAGTCTCCCTTCTGATCTCTTCAAACTTTTGTCAAATGTAGCTCTGCCATATTTCAAGTGTCTTATATTTCATACAGATATCTTTATTAGTATTTCAGACAAAAAAGAATTTTATTTTAGTTTTATTACACTAATTTATCATATATTAAACATAGTGTGGTGATCTAAAATTTGATAAAGCAAAAGTATAACCTCAATATTTGAGTACTAACTGGTATGTAAAAATTGTGTGACACTTTTGGTGGTTTAAGAAAATAATCTAAATTTTAAATATAGGTTTTGCAACAATGTATCCTCAGTGACTGAATTCATTATGCCATATATTGAGAAATTAATAGCGTAGCAAACTTGATATGCCCATTTTGCACGTTGTTCTGCCTGAGTTCCTGCTGCAAATTTGAACATTGATTACAAAATAAATTCCATTAAAAGCCTTTATTGCGTGAAAGTGTGAGAAAAATGATAGTCGAGTGAGTCATTGGAAATCAATACAGGCCATGAAGCTGTGTTCCTGGGCATATCGTAATTGATCACATGTTAAAGCTTTAAAGGACTCTGAGAGCAATCCAAGCTTAACCTTCAAAGTAATTTTATATAAAAACTTAATTCTGAAATTTGTTGTAAATTTTTAATAAACTTCGGCTATTGGTACCCTTAAAGATGTGCATGGGGTGTGAAATGAAAATAAGCTATACCAGCAAGAACAGTCTTTTGATATTCTTAATAATTTGTTCTTGAGTGAGTTTCTCTTATACCGTCTGTATATAGCAACACAGGGCAAAATTAACGACTTTAGCAACGCAAAAGGATATTGGATATATACAGAGGGGAACCATCCGCTGGACATAAAGACTTTGTGTGTTGTGGTCTCATTGTGGGAACCATAATGGGTGCAGGGCTTAGGCAAAGTATTACGTGCAGTTTCCCTAACTAGTGTGTTTGATCTGACTGGCAGGCAACCGCTGAGGAAAACTGGAGAGCTTTGATAGGTACAATACCTCATACCTCCAACTTCATGCCATTATTAAAGCCTTGTGTTAAAGCGGACAATAATGCTGGCGTTATTGTTTTCTCTACCAGTTTCTCATAAGTAAAGGGAAATACTTCATTCCACCAAGAATTGGATGTGTGTGTATGTGTGTGTGTGTGTGTGTGTGTGTGTGTGTGTGTGTGTGTGTGTGTGTGTGTGTGTGTGTATCTGGTATTTAATTTCTTATAACGGTTAAACCATAGGTAAAACACAAAATTTATTTGCACAGCAGGAAAAAAAAAAAAAAAACAACAACAACAACAACAGAAATAGTCCACCATCAGCCGCCTTTAAATTTTGCGGCTACCATAATTTCTCTCCCTCCTCTCCCGAGTTAGCATTCTCATCTGTAAACGGTAGCGTGGAAATGCTGTCAGAAACTGCAAAATTTTCGAAAATTATGGGATACTGTTTCACCGTGTTTCATTAGAAGTTCTGAGCGCTTATTCTTTTGATTTACTTGCCTGACGCACGGTTTTTGTATTTGTTGTTTTTTTGTTTGCAATGGAGTAGTCTTTTGCATACCCTATATTTTCAGCATGATAGAATATCAACTAAAAGCAAGTTCAATGAATTCTTTAACGAGTTGCAAATTTATTGGACCAATTAACTTCCATTTTAACAATTTTATATTTATTTTTATCTTGGCCTTACTAAGGGCATCTGAGTGACCGAAGCATAAGAAATTGCAAGCGTTCTAGTGAATAGCGAGTTCGGTACAGTTGTAAGTACAACTCGACCAGAAGTTTTGTGTTGAGGTTTTGCTAATGAGTATTTCTTGGGAAAACGAAAAAAAGAAGAAAAAATACATTGTCATTGCCGCTGCCAACGCTTCCATCCAAACATCCCCGGGCAATGTTTCTTATTAGGGGAAAAAAGAAAGAAGTAAGAAAAAGAGGATAAATAAAACAAGGTATGCATTCGAATGGCGATTACAGACCAGGCGTTGGGGGGAGAATGTGGAGAGGAAAATGAAATGCAAGGGATGTTAAATATAGAGAATTGAGAGGAGGAAATTTCTACTGGAGCTTTAACTCTTAATATGAGACATGAACCCCAATAGGTATATTACTCTTCCATGTATCATTTCTTGGGTTGCCGCTGCACTTATTTTGTGTTCTTTCAGCTGCAGTAATATGCCAAGCTTGCAACCAATTTTCACTTTCCTGATTACTTACATATAGAATGTAGAGGAAGTAAGACACTCCACCTCAAAAATTCTATACCAAGATTTCACTAAAAATACACGTTTTAATTTCCCTGAATTTAAAAGAAAAAACGTACTGTAACAAAACAGCAGTTCGACGAATCCCGCTCCCTGACACCAGTGTTATCTAAGGACAAAGGATAGTCTGGTTACTTTTCTATCACTTTATTATCTTCGAAAATGTTACCAAAAATGCATAGTCTGTAATTTTTCGGGCTATCACAACCCAAAAATTTTACTTCTCATAACCTTGCTCAGTCCTTTCAGTGTCCTTCTTCACTTCCTCTATCTCTAATGCAGTAATTATGACGCTCATTGAATCTTCTTACGACCTACCAACATGAGGACACATACCCACAGTTGCCTTGCACTTACTGACATACTGACCGACTCATATCTGTAACTGTAACTCTAAAACTCAGTTTTGTGGTTCCCTTATATACTGGGGAGAACGTCACACAGACCTTTCTCGAGTTCCACTCACACACACACATACACATACACACACCAGAAATGACGCAGCTAGAAGTTTCGCGAACCTTCTCGAAATTCCTTTTTGTTTCTGCCGCTTCGATTGTTCGCAGTCACGTACGCAGTCGCGCGAGGCAGCGTGTACGGCTTTGCCCATTCGCCGGCCCGGCACATGGTGTAAAGTAGCTTGCCACTGCCCGTCCTTTGTTATGCGCCGTATCACAGTATTTTAGGAAGAGTGTGTCTGAGAGTCAGCCTGTCTCACTGTAAACAGCATTACCTGAAAACGAGAAGTACGTTGGGTATCAAAATGTGTCTTGAAAGGAAGCTTAACGAAGGTTTTCAAGAAAATTCTGACACTCCAATCTACCTTTACATGGGATGTGTTTATTTTTTACTCACTCAAAAGTCACTGTAACGATTTATATACATAATAATACATATTTATGATATTTACATCACAAGATGGATATCTTCAATTTTATGTAAATCCCTCTTCATTCTGAATAATGTTCTGCATAATGGATAAACCGAAAAGAAAAGCAAAATCTTTCTACATAAAATATGCAGATGTTCTTAAAGCACACTATGTCAAATAATATTTTTGTAACCTTAACCGTTTCCAACATATTCTTTACAAATGGTTTAAATTTTTAAATGGTTACACTTTTTTCAAGTGGTAAGTCGCTGTTTGTATTTTTTTTTTTTTTTTTCATGGCTATGCAAAAACATGGAATTCAAATACCGTGACTTGGCGGCATGCAGTTTAAAAATCCCACTTCACTTTAGTTTAGTATATGTTTCTTATAACTACAACGAATGGGTAAATGTGTAAAAAAGCTAAAAACCCCAGTGCAATAGCCCTTTCAGGGCCAAGGTCTACTGCTCGGCTGCTGCGTCTCCCAACTATGCCCAGTGCATGCGTCATGAGTGGGGTGCAATACTGGAGGTTGGGACGCCGGACCTACCGGCCGGTTATCCGGCCTTCACGACCAGGGACCGCTACTTCTCAGTCAAGTAGCCCCTCAATTGGCCCCACAGGGACCTAACGAAGCTGAGTGCACTCCGGATATTGTGTAATGAAGAATTTTTTGCGATTAAAAAGAAGTAGGCAAAAAATAAGCTTTTGCAAGAATATCACCAGAGTCAGTAGGGAAATTCATATAAATGTAACATACTGGATTTGCGTTCTCTTCTGCCTACAGTAAGTAGAGTAAGTACTCTATCCCACCTGAAAAGTTCATGTCGAGCTTTCACTGGAAATATATGTTTAGAGTACCCATAAAGCTCCCCAAAAGCATTTTTAGAAAATATTCAAAAGTCTGTGTATGTGCGTGTGTGTGAGAGAGATAGAGAAAGAAAGAGACACAGAGATTGAGAACAGAGTAACTCAAAATAAAAAGCTGATTAAATACCAAACTTGGTATTTAAGTTCAGTACCCTCCTAAGATTTTTAAGACCGTTACCCCAAATTACTCATTAACATGGACAATGTTTCGAAAGTTTAATTTCCTTAAAATGGCTCTAGACATTTTGATTAAAACATATGTTTAAAATATTTGCATGGTAAATTAAATACATATCGTGAATTTCTTGCATTAGCTAGTGAAAGCCTCCTCATTGTCAATTACTTTTGCTTAACTGGTAAACTGTAGGAAATGAACCAAATCTTCCTGTACAAAAAAGTGTAAATCTCGTTAAATCACACACTTTATGTTCTTTTTCTTGGATAAGCATTTTCGAGATATTCCTCATTATTGGTTTGAACATTCAAATACTTTTACAACTATAAAACGGCTATAAAACAGAAAAAAAAGACAAAACAAAACAAAAAACAAGAAAACAAAAAAAAAAAAAAAAAAAAAAAAAAGCAAAAAAAAAACGGAATTTCAAAGCCATTACATGGAAGTATATAAGATAATAAATCTCTTTATTGGAAATGTTTATCCTAATGTGTGAATCTAAACATGAACTAGATTATTACTTTTGTAATAATATTTTGCTAAAGAATGGATAGAGAAAGAATGTGTACAGAACGTAATAAAAGGTTTTATGACTGAAATTTAACGTCCTATCCCCTGACATATTTTACGCCAACCAATGAATGAAATGTTTGAGGTGATATTCAAATGAATCCGGTGCCGGTTGGGGTTAGGGATATCAGCATTTCGCGCCAGGGTTCGAAAACCGGTTTTACCACTTGCTTGTGTGTTTGTTATCAGCTACTGCAAGTAACAAGGGAAGAGGTGGTTTATAAGCATAAACCCAGGTTTAGAATGTATTGGATACCTAAACACGGGTTGTTTAAGGCCTTCGGTTTCTCTTCACTGTGACGTTTAATAGATCTATTGCGAATACCCTGAGGTATAAGTTCCAGTGCAATTTAATGCCTTTAATATAGCCTATAATTTTCTTGGGTGATGTTGAGGCAATTTGTCCTAGGGTTGGAATACCACACTCCAGGTGTCTTATTCTTTCTTGAGCAGTTGCTTCGCATTCGGAAAGCACATACCCTGCTGTTTCTTTTCCGTCTAAAGAGAATCTACATACCTTCGCCTCCCATTTGCCCATCTTATAGAGATATCTTTAAGAGGACAGTGTCCAGTAACGAGAGGCCATTTAAAGTCCCCAACTCCTGTTTACTGAATGTGAGCATCGATTTCGCTCTTTTCTCAGCCAGTTCAATGAACTATATTGCGTGATTTAGCTCTGGAACTTGTTCCCAATATCAGCTTGTTTTCTTGCATTCCCAGGCTTTTATATTTTCTTTGATGTAGCATTCTGGTACTCCACAGAATAGTTCTGGGCCAATGAATGCAGTATTAGCTCCTTCTTTGGCTAGGCGGTCAGCAATTTCATTGCCTTCTATTTCTTCCGGGCCACCACATTTGCGCCACATGGATTTGCGCCACAATGTATGGATAATGCATTTGCACCGATAATTCTAAACTAATATGTGTATTTTTTCCTTAGGTTGGCACCACGTTAACATTGTGAGACATATTTTACGATTGAAAGAATTAAAATGTTAAACGAAACAATTTTCCATCCCACTTGCAGACTGCGGACTGACGCGCGCATAATGTGCATGGTGTGCTTAAAATTTTGTCTTTCTCTGTATTGTTTTATGTAATTATCTATTTTATTTTATTTGTTTTGTACTTTGATTCTTTTAGTGGATTGCAGGTGGATGCCGTTAATTTTCAGACGTGTTTCCATTTGAATACGTTTTAAAACTGAAATGAATTTGTATATGTAATATGTCTGGATGTGAACTGTAAAACAAATCGTTGAATTTTCTGTGAAATGCCTCACATTCGTTTGTAGTGTGAGTGGCTTCAGACGATAGCTGGGCCGATAGTGTGGGATTAAACATGGCCTGCTCAGATGTATAATAAAATCAACAAGGTAGTCACTCAATTGTTCTATGTTTTGGCATAACGGCTTCTTATCAGTCATATCAAATACAAAACAATCACCTACTTCATGTGGAGGTAAATGAGACAAACTAAAACAATGTTTAGCCACTTACCGGCTTCGGACGAATTGTCTCTGAACACACTTGCTAGGCCAATGCTTTGTGGTTTACGGCACCATGCCTGGCCGAGATAAACCTACGACCCAATAGTTGAGTTGTCACTCCATGTTGACCTAATTGCTTCGTGTATAGCAACCTCGAAATCTGCTGCTGTTTTCTTAGGTTGAAGTTTCAACTCTAAACAATCGCACTTTTCAACTATGGATCGAAGCACCAAGGGATACACGCCTATGCTTTTATTTGGCAGTAAACAAAAACCTGCTGGAATGTAATGTCCATTGTGAAGGAAACGCAGTGTAAAGTTCCAACTAAGTAAAGCGTTTCTGCTTCACACAAATATTGCAAACTACTTTCACATCCAAAAATAATCAGATATTTTTCGTGATCATTGAGTAGCCCAAAATCGTCATTAATAGAGCACATTGGTTGCACTTTAGTTACAGCTTCGTGAGCTTCAAGTATGTTTCTATGTAGTTTCGGCATATGGTGACGCCGTTCTCTGTAGATTGCTCCTCGTAATAGTTTAACATCACTGAAATGTAAGACACTAGCAAAGTCTCTGGAGTTTCATTCAATGTTGCACTTATAATGCCTGGTTTTTCACTTAAATCACTTTCCTTTTACACGACACCCGTACTTTTTGCCCTACGACATCTATTTCGTTACAGTGGTGATTATGGACACCAACAGTTTTTGAATCCATGTTTAACGTTATTATTTTGGCAGGACTATTCTTCACTGTGCAACGCCAACGCATGCGTCCATCTATATATGTGTACGCCTTACGAAACTTGAACTTATCATATACAAGTTAAGTCCTGTTCTCTGTTGCTGCCCCTTTCGAGCAGCTGCATGACAACCTTTACTGATCACTAGTCTCACATCTCACAATGGTTATATTCTCCTACTCAATGGCAACTAAAGTACTACTCGTATGACCAACTTAAGAAAAACAAAACTTCTTATCCAAACATGCCGTTGGCGCAAATCCATATCTCTTTAGAATAAACGTACTTCCCATATATTAAGTCTGGCGCAAATCCCCATTTCTTCATGACCTGGCACCCACATTAAGATGACCCTATTGTGTTTTGCCAGCTGTCTTCGACAAGCTTTGACTCAATGTACGTTCAGAGCACCAAGAGCCTTTTTGATTGTCCGTTAGAATACAAATGTTGGCCCCACATATGCCTTTATTGACATTTATGCGGCACATATTTTTATAGTATGAACGTCTGCTTGAAAGCTGGTGGGCTCATTGCCAAGAGCTTTTGCTAGGGCACACGTATGCTCTGAAATCCTACGCCGTTTTCCCATTCATCTTTGAGCCATCAGTCTACCACAACTTTGACACTGTTAAAAAACAGATTATTCACCCCAACCATATTCGAATTCAGGAACTCGAAAGTATTATGAAAACAGAAAAGGAAACGTTTTCAACAGGGTAAAGCCATTTAGTTAGACGCTATTCATGGCACAATCAGAAATGAAAATACAAATAGTTAAGCACCGCTCTTTTTATTTCTAAGAATAGATTATATTGCACGTACGAACGAAAACAGTCCTGTCATTTCACTATACGTTAAACAGGGAGAATGTCAAAAATGTTGAAGGTTTAATGTTTTAATGTTATAACAAAAATACTTTTGCTAACATTAAACATTTTGTTGAACTAGTATTCTCATGTTGGACGAATTGTACAAACTCACTAAATAGTGTTTACTCAGAGAACATTAGGGGCACTCTTTAGGGTCCCATGCCGTATTTGTCCCTTACACCTGAAGTCCTAATACATAACAACCTCGTTCCCATCTCTTTCACTGCTAACCATATTCCACAAATTTATTGTTAATGTGAAAAGCTTTTTCTATTTTCTTTCTTTCCTGCTGTGCATGATAAATATTCATTGGAAATTACTTTAAAAAAAATATTATTGTAATACATGTTATAGCCAAAACTAAACTTTCAGTTGCTTTATGTTATTAGGTATTCTTGCATTAACTTATCAGGAACGAAAAGGACAGATAATCAATCACATTCACTGTGAACTGCTTAAGGTGTGGAGGAAATCAAGTGCACAGTTTCGGAAGTGTTAATTACCAAAATACTTAAATTATTAATTTTATTATGATTTTCATTTACTTTGAAGCAATCTTTTCTTTATCTCTTAGGATTTAACTTTTATGTAGAATTTACTGAGAACCCAAAGGATTTCAGAGTCAGAAACTTGAAGATGAACTTCCATTCGTCGTTCCAATCTCCCAAATATATGATAACACAGACGAAATGGTTAGCAGTATTTTTGAAGAATCGGTAATTTAGAACGGGGAAAATTATTGCGAAAGTTAAGGTTACTTTCTTAAAATGGGCCTGATTTAACTAAGAATCACGGGATTATTGCTTTTATAAATATGTTGTTGCTTTTCTCGAATTTTAGCTTTGAAATATTTAATTTTTACTTTCTCTACTATGTATAGTAAGTAGAGGAAGTATAGCACTCCACCAAATATTTAATGTCAGAATTTCACCGAAAATATGTGCTGAGACCCCTTGAATTCCCCCCAAAATTATTTTTAGTGAAATATTCACGTGTGTGTGCGAATGTGTGTATGTGTGTGTGTGTGTGTGTGTGTGTGTGTGTGTGTGTGTGTGTGTGTGTGTGTGTGTGTGTGTGTGTGTGAATAGCAAAAACGGAACTTCGGTTGGTTACCAAACTTGGCATTTAAGTTCAGTATCTTCCAAGAATACGACACTAAGACTCTCAAGAAAGTCCTCTCACACCAAATTAACATTTACAAGAAACATTCTTCCAAACTTTTTATTTTCTCATGAAGGGCTCTAATTTTGGTTAAAATAATATACATTGGCAGCACTCTCCACTGTGCCCTCCAACACAGTGAAGGTCCATAAATGGATTCCTCCACTCGAGAAAAAAATAACAAATGAAACGCTGATCTTGAATTTTCTGCGCATAGTAGGTGAAGTGCTCTCAATAGTCTATGAGTAGTTACATATTTGTGGAGTTAAATATTTCTGAGGTATTGCTTTTAATTAGTTTTAACCCTAGAGCAGGCGCGCTGGTGTATTTTATACACCACATTTGCATTTTGCGCTCTAACGGATAAATACCTTAACGTATCAGTACATTGTTGTCAGTACCTTTCATGTCATTGTTTAGCTTCCGTTTAGTTGTGTCAGAGCGATTGTAGCATCAACAACTCAAAGGCAATGAAAAGTTATTCTTGGAACTGCACCAGCGGTGTATTTTATACACCGCGCGCCCGGTCATGTAAGTACTATTTCAATTGTCAACCTAATCTGTTGTACTTTTACACAAAGCGGCTGCATAACGAATTATGTGTTTCAGAGAGGGCCATTATTATAGTGCATTATTAGCCACCAATATTTCGTGTTTCTAATTTTAGGGCCAAAACATATTTGACAGAAGAAGAATCATAACGGTACCTTATAGAGGAGCTCGCTGAAGAAGATGACTGGGGATATTGATGATCTGTTTTCTGACGGAGAGGATGAAGTAATATTATCGAGTGATAATGATACTAACTCTGAAATTGAAAATGATGCAGAGCTGTATTCCTTTGATAGTAAAGCTGGTTATTTTCATTGGTAGGGACAAAAAAACAAAATGGATGAAAACTGAGGTGCATAGAAAAAACATCCCGTTACCAGCAAAAAATATTGTCAAGATCTTTCCAGGCCCTAAAATGGTAGCACAAGGGATTGTAGAGGAAATTGAATCATTCCATAAAATAATCAATATTGATATGATAGATGAAATTGTGCGTTTTACAAATTTATTCATTCAAAGAAAGAGGCTAAGCTGACAGACAGAAATGAAATTTGTTCAGTGTTAGGTATTCTGTATTTGATTGGCCTCAAAGGTGGAAACCATACAAATGCATTGGAACTTTGGTCAAAAGATGGAACAGGAATGATTATTTTGAGATCTTGCATGAGTTACAAGAGATTTCTATTCCTTCTTAGATGTATCAGATTTGACAATAAAGATACAAGGGATATAAGATGCAAAACAGATAGGTTAGCAGCAATTAGGAGCTTTCTGGATACATTTGTGAAAAACTGCATGGGTAGTTACAGTCTTGGGGAATTTGTTACCATTGACGAGAAACTAGAAGCATTCAGAGGACGTTGTAGCTTCATACAATATATTCCCAACAAACCAGCAAAATATGGCATCAAAATATTTGCCTTGTGTGATGCTAACTCATTCTACACCGCTTCGTTGGAAGTGTCTTGTGGCAAAAAAGCCTGAAGGGCAATTTAGTGTTTCTAATAAGCCATTTGATATTGTGTGTAGACTAACGGAGCCAATAAAGGGAACAAATAGAAATTTGACAGTAGATAATTGGTATAGTAGCTATCCACTGGCTCTACATCTGCTGCAAAATAAAATCACTTGTATAGGAGCCATGAAAAAGAATAAAAGTATGTGTGTATTCACATGTATGAAACTGATGTTAGGCATTAGATAACATATTACTTACAATCAGTTTAATTATGTAATGTTAATTAGCGCAATAAACAGTAAATGAATAGCAACAAATGGAATGTAGTGTACTGTGTACAAAATACACCACGCGCCTGCTCCTGTATCATAACTGAGCGCGCCTGCTCTAGGGTTAATTTTTAAATTGGAAGTTGTTATTGGTTTCTTTTTCCTTGGCCATGCAAAGAGAAAATAATTTTAGAACTATTACATAGCAACTAGCACTTAAAAGATCTGACTATCGCTAAAGCGATAACACGAAGGAGATGGAACACTAAAGTTCTCTAATGGTAGTTTGTTGCAGTACACGTAAACAAAACCACCTGAACGTAGCACATCACACACATATTTATATAAGCACGGCACCTCATCACTGTATCAAAGGTGTAATTCTGACGTGGGAATTTTTGTTCGAATGTGATACTTCCGCTAGGGAGAAAGCAAGCCTTTTGATGACGCTATTCATATATGTGGTACGAAAATTGTGTTTTTATTCCAATCAACGCATAGTCTCTATTAGCCACTTACCATCACTCTTTTCCTCTCGCAGAAAATCAGACACTTCCCATCATGCCGTATAATTTGCTTATCTTATGTGCCCTTTTTGTCGTTAAGTGTAATTTGAAGTCAGTCGATTCCACCTAGTCCCCGATAACAAACGATTACAGACATTGGAGCTCAGAATCTGATATCTCTAATTAAGGGAGCTGGATAAGCCAATGCTTGGTTAACGGCTCATATTGGCAGTACCTTCATGTAGGTATTTTTATCTGAGAACTTTTCTTTCGCATGTTGCCTTCTAACTGCCTAATCTCAGTTGATTTTTAAGACGTAAGGTACGCGGTTAAATTTCAGAATAGTATTACATTCCTACCATCAGTCAATAATAAAATTTCACTGATATGCAAAAAGATATTTAGTCTAAGGTTATCCGTCCCCAAACATTACCATGGTTTCTCCTCTCTTATACCAGGTGGAGAAACTCATCTGTCATAAGTAGATATCCCTTCCTGGGTAAAAATAGTTGCAGAATGCAACGGGGCAATTCTAGACGAAAGCAACGGCAGTGGCGTGTGTAAACTTCCTTCTACTTATCGGCGAAGATGGTAGATCCCAGGCTTTACCTAGCGTGTATACCCATGATAATAGAGAATAACAGTACAACTACCAAAAATATCTTAGAATCTTTTGTTCTTTACTTACAGGGACTTTACTTACTTCTGTATATGCTGTTATTGTCTAACATTACGGATTACAGATTGTAAAGTCCCTTAACAAAATCCGTGCAAGTTGGAGGGCACGTAAGGTTTCATTGACATTTGTTCGTTTCTTATTACTATTAGTGTTGCATTTTATTATTATGTTAGTTATTATTTCTGTTTGTAGTTAATAACAACAACAATAATAATAATAACACCAACAACAACAATAATAATAATAATATTAATAATAATAATAATAATAATAATAATAATAATAATAATAATAATAATAATAATAATAATAATAATAATAATAATAATAATAATAATAATAATAATAATAATAATAATAATAATAATGATGATGATGATGATGATGATGATGAATGCTGACTACAATCACGGACTAGCCACACTAGTTCAAGCCTGCGAACTATCTCTCATCTCTCGTCGTCGATAAGCGGAGCGAAGTTCGCACAAGCCACTGCTGTCTCTATGACTGGAATTGTCTCGTTGCGTTCTGCAACTGTTTTAAGAAATATCTACTTATGCCAAAGACGGAGTTGGGTCACCTGGTATAATTGACTAATAAGTTTGCTTACCTCATCCGAAATGATGGCTGAGTTTCTTTGTTCTTGCTAGTTCAGTGGTTTTTCGTAATAATACTCTATATATTTAACGATGCTTTTTGGCAAAAATACGCAATAATATAGTATACACATATAATTTACTACTACTATTAATATTTAAGTTGTCAGTATTACTATTACTGTTATGTTGTATTCAAATGCTAATGGGGCAAAGTGAAACAAACAAATTTATCCAAATAATATCTTCATAATTTTTCCACCAATAGAATTTGATACTCCAAAGTCTGTCACAATGTAGCAGCAGATATTGTACGACTATCTAGTGGTACATCGTCATTCTATGGCGGCAGTCATTTTAAATTTACATTAAGTAACTAAAACGCAGCATTTCTGCATTTATAGCTTATAAATCAGTCTATTGTCCTTCATAATAAGCGCATGTTAAACAAAAAACAATTGCTTTTCGGATAGACCTATAAAAGTATACGTGAACCAGGATTATTTTTGTCCTTAAACCTAAATATATATCAGATAGCTTCTATGAACATGGTGTCTCTTAAGTAGAACCATAGAAATTTTAATCACAATAATTTAATATATATTTTGCAGACAAACATACGCAATTTATTAATCTTCATTAAGTTCCTTTTCTTCACTACTTTCAGTTAGATAAGATTAAGCAAGGAAAACAACTTAATTGCACTGTAAATTGGCTATTAAACACGGCAATCCATCCCTCAGTAAGTTATGGTAGAACTGTTTTGTATCCCTCATAGTTCTTCTCCTGCTTGAAATTGTTCTTGCCGTAAAGTAAATTTTGTTTTCCTTTGAAGGAATTAACTGCGAATCCTACATTCTGAAAATACACTATAACGTTCAGAATCAGTCCTTCTGTCCTTTAATTCATTATAGAAACTCGCGTCCATAACAACTGTAGAACATATATGAGACAAGTGTGGAACAGTAAAATCCCCTCTTGTCCCATATTTCACAGACCAACTCAGGTCTGCAAAAAATAAAATTCTATACAGACATAGATTTCTAGACCACACACAGCAGAGAAATACAGAAACAGCAAACTTCTCAGTTATAAAGCACACAAAGGTAAGAAAGGATCATTGTGAATGGGCTTAAAGGATGTAGACAGATTCACAGTTCCTTAGGATGAGCTGTAAACCCGCCGCCCGTGTAACCATGTTGTCTTTGATCTCTCTTAAGTCCTGCTTTTAGTGTTTCTACCTCTCACGTCTGCTTTCTTTTAAGCAGTTTATTTGTAGAAGGGTTTTCTGTGGAGAGCGAGGACAAAGGTTCTTGCTTCTGCCAATTTGCCACACTCATCATGCATCTTCGAAATTAGGCAAGTACGTCGTGTAATAAATATTGAAGAAGAGCCATTCTTCTTTGGGCTCATTTTACAAAATAACAATTTTACTTTCTCTACTATTCGCCTTTTGTAAGCAAAGGAAGTGTGGCATTCGACACAGAAAATTGATACTGAGGTTTCATCGGAAGTATCGTTTTGAGGCTCCCTCTGAATCCAAAAGAGACTCTTTATGGAAAGGTTCGTGGGTGTGTCTATGAACAGCATAACTTGATAACATAATATCAAACTTATGTTTTAGTTCAGTCGCCCTATAGTGCGATAGGAGGAGTTTTGAAAAGATCCCCCCACTGTTGGTATGTGGAAAGATGTTCCACAATTTTTATTTTCTACAAAAATGGCTTCAGCGATTTTTATTAAAATACTGCATGCTTAAGATATATGAATAAGATATAATGGACATTTTGATTTTTGGGGGGAATAGCTTGCAAAAGCCTCTTCCTTTTGAATAGTCTATTTATATCTGGTAAACAATGAGAGATGGACAAAGTATCACGGCAGAAATACCGTAGATCTGGTTTTAGCACGGAATTTATGCCCAATACATTTTTGGTGCCATTTCCTATATATTCGTTTGTGTTGGTTTGAATGTTTAACTATTTAGTTTTTTAATTGGTAAATCGCTATTGATTTTGTCTCGTGGCCATGTAAGGAGAATGACATTTCAAAAATACCACACAGGGATCCGCTTTTTAGTTACATAAATATAGATCGCTCTAGCTTACTGTATACTTCTTATATCTACAGCGAACGTGCAAATGTGTAATGAAGGTTTATCTGAACTAGAGTGACGCTACATAAATGATATAGTAAATGATGAGATTACCCGTAGTATTGGTAGCATTGGAAGAGAAAGAAACATAATAAAAAATACAAGGAATTAATAAATTTAATGAGAAATTCAAATATAATGGCCACCAGAAACTCGGATCATGATTTTGTTCTCCGTGATCAAAACTAGAAAAAAAAAAAAAAAAAAAAAAAAAAAGAACGAACTGTAGCATACTTAGAGGAGCTTCTAAATGATTTGTTCTATGTACCTTAAGCGGCCTTTTATATACCACCTCTCAGTTTCGAGAAAGTTCAAAGTTCAACGCCTCCGGTTTCTGGGCGAATATAGTAAAACTTGACCACATAATGTAAGCACCTCGATCTGAGATGTTGAGTGATAAATAGTTTATTGGTATGTGTAAAGAAACTGGCATATAATGTTTTCTTGTAAACATCTTTAATCTATCCTTTCGTGTGAACAACAGTACTAATATGAAATTTGGAAGACAATGAAATCAGAGGAAAAATAGATGATACGAAACATAGAGTAGCAAAAACATGAAGCCACATTCTTTTTTATATTCCATTCCGCAACATGAGGTAACGCCTGCTAGATATGCAACATACCCACCATACAGGTAATGCGGGTAGGCTTTTAACTGACCAATTCCACCAGGAAAACTACCGTCGTCTACACTTACTTCACTTTACAATCTGTAATTCAAATGTTAGACAATAGCATCATATACAGGAGTGAGTTTATTCCCCGGAAAATAAAGATCCTGTAGGTAAAGTGAGACCTTTTCAGTTGTTTATGCTGTTATTGTCTATTATCACGGACTAAACACGCTAGTTCAACTGCCCCTCACCTTACGTCTTTGCTGAGAGGCGGAACACGCCGCTGGTCTCTCTATGGCTAGAACTAACCCAGTGGCGTACTGCAACTCTTTGACCCACCGAAGGGATATGTACTTACGGCGATGCCGGATGAAATGGGTCACCTCGTATATCTTGAATTTTCTGGGAATGGTCTCCGAGTGACCTGCAGAACTGGTAAACCATAAGATAAGGACAAAATCTTACTATACAAAAAATGTAGATCTCCTTAACAGGTACAATTGATTTCGGATAAATGTTTAGTTAACCAATATTGATATATTCCTTGCTAGTTGTTTGAATTTTCAAGTACTTATATTTTTCTCAGATGCGAAATTATTTCCTTTCCCCCTTTTTTGTAGTCATGCAAAATTAAATTAAATTATTTTGTTCTTTAACGACGCTGTCAATTGCCAGGATCACATCAGCGTCGCCGGTGTGCCGGAATTTTGTCCCGCAGGAGTTCTTTAACGTGCCAGTAAATCTACTGACATGGAGCTGTCGTTTTTAAGCACACTTAAAAACCAACGGTCTGTGCCGGATTTGAACCCGCGACCTTGGGATCAGTAGGCCAGCGTCTAACCAACTGAGCCACCCAGACCGACGTAGTCATGCAAAGAATTTCAAAAACTTCACATAGCGAAAACCCTCTTTAAACATGTGACTATGGTTTGAGCTACTGCATTCATCAACGGAATAAGTAAATATGCATTGAAGCTTTGTCTGAATTAACAAGAAATTGCTAGACTAAGTTTTTGTAATTGCTTGTAGAAGAGTGAGTAGAGAGTGCTACCTATGTGTATACAACAATCAGAGTTGTTTTTGCTATGGTTTGCTAATGTCATTTGAAGAAGATAAACCTTTATCTTCCAGCTAAACTAGCCATACTATACAATTTAAATTTTTATAAATACATTAAAACATGAAATTACTCCAATTGCAGTTTCAGCTGTTATATTATAAGGGATGATTTAAAAATAAGAAAACTATTCTTAAAGTTATACTAATTCTTAACAATGAACATTTTAAGGCGAAGTAGAGTGTCACGCTTTGAGTTGTAGTTTAACATTTTTTGTAATCTGCTGAACGTCATTTCTAGTACCACATTGCCACTGACCGCCTTTCACTCACTTGCTATGGTTATTCTCGGTGAACTTCCCTCTCTCTGTCGGAAAACCATAGAACCGCGTTCTATGACGTCGCAGAGCATTTAGTTGGCTGATGCCCCTGAATTCACGTTTTAACCTTAATGTTTATGGTTTATAGTTTTAAAGATATTATAACATAATCGCGGTTTATATTTCAAATTCAAAACATACCTACCACATATTGTTTGGTGTCGAAACCACGAAAGGAGTCAGTTCAAACAGAGTGGTTCAAACATAAATTGCGTGACAATTCCTATGTAACAATACTATTTTGTCGACAAGGAACCTATTTTCCAATCCAGGTAGTACGTGCCATTTGTCCTGAGTTCTTTCCCTTGCTAAAACAACAGCAATATTGACGCATAATTACCAATAATGGCAATTATAATACTTGTAATATGTCCACCCTTTTCCTCTATTTTTTCGAACCAAGGAGCTTAATAAGAGACCTGCCATAGAAGTGCCTTAAAACAGAAGAAAGGAAACAAATTAATAGAAGCTGTCTAGGTTACCGCACCTAGAATGCTTGCGAGTTTCGAAGTAGACCGGGAATTATTTAATTTTTGCTAATGGTATTTTGTTTCCAAGGCATATTTGTAGCGAAATTTTTAATATTTAATGAACGCAACTAAATGAAAAACGCGTATTTTAGCGACAAGAAAGAAAGGTGAAAATGAGTGTTTTCACATAAATGTTGTACTCGTATAAACCAACGTTCTATGAAATAATATAGAGAAATATAGTAAATCATACTCTGCTTCATTTAAATGTTCCCAACGTGAAATCAAATTACGTACAAAGTCCTTAGCGAGTTCAAACTCAGTGATATAGCAATTATCGTGTATGCTGTATTGTCATCCTATGGTTTTTGGTAGATCAACTGAAATCGCAGTTTGGATATCAGCTTAACACCCCCGCGCCGCGGCTACCGCCAGACCGCTGAGTCCTTCACCTCTGCACACCACAGGCGTCATGCTCGAGGTGCAGTACTGGAGGGTGGGACGTGGTCAGCGTCCGGTTCTCTACTGTCCGTACTGTCTCTACTATGTACCATCTGTCTTAGAAACGAGGATCCGGGCCTCTCACGGACCTAACAAGGCTGAGTGGACCCCGGACCAGGTCTCCCAGTGGGAGAAACTTCCCACCTCATTACGGGCAATCGAACCCAGATCTCCCGTCTGGCAAGCAAAAGCGCTACCGCCGTGCTAAGGAGACGACCAGCTTCCAATGTACTGAAGTATATTACTTTTTACCTGTTTTGATAGCTTTTGTATTACAGAAACAGTGTCAGATACAATCGTTAGTTTTGCTACATATTCACTGAACAAAGTACTGTCGTCAGCAATGAATGTATGAAGTGAAATGACTGAGAAAGTGAGACAAGTATCTTTAATTTACTAAGTGACTTGCAACATGTTTGCATGCAGACGCCTTGGACTCTCAACTAGTACATTTTCCCCTTATCTACAATGCATAAACAGCGATTTATTTTTAAACTTCATTTGCATTGCGCTGGACACCATCAGTTGCATGCAGTCGTTTCCATTCACCAAATCGCTACATCTACTTGATGTTGATGCTTAAGAAATATTTCTGTGAAACTTTTTGGCAGTACAACATACAGAATCTCAGTGATGTTTACAAATAAGTATGTGTTTATAGTTGAATAATTTTCATTAATTAATACTAAAATTTATGTTTTAAAAATAGCGATTATTTTCCAATCTACCTATATCTTACTTTCTCTACTACGTAAAGTAAGTAGAGGAAGTATTGTATTCCACCCAAAAATTTGGTGGTAAGATTTCACCGGAAATATACTAGGTGGCCAATTTCATCCGGCATCGGGATAAGTAGACAGCTCTTCGTGCGTTAAAACAGTTGCAGAGCTCCAAGGTGCAAGAGACGGTAGTGAGGTAAGACGGCGTAGACGTAAGATGAGAGGCAGTTGAACTATCGTGTGCAGTCCACGATGACAGAAAATAACAGTATAAACAACCGAAAAAGTCTCACTTTCCTTACAGGATCTTTAATTTCCAGGGAATAAACTCACTCCCATACACACTGGCATTGTTAAACATTTCAATTGCAGACTGTAAAGTGCAAGCATTAGGGCGCGTAAAGTTTCATTGGCATCTGTTCGTTTCTTATTAACGCTATTGTTGTATTTTGTTACTTATTGTTTTTATAGTTGGTACTTAAGTTTAAGGTCTCTGAAGGATGCGAGACGAAGATTTTGAAGAAAATTCCTCTATCCTAAATACCCTTTACATGGAAAAGTTTTCGAAAATTTTGATTTTCTCGAAAATGGCTCTAACGATTTTGATTTAAATGCCATGTGTTTAAGGTATTTTTATGATAAATGAAACGTATATCTTGACTTTTGTGGATATGGCTTATGTAGTTCTGTTTGGTCTTGATTACTTTCAAATAACTCGTAAAGCTTAAGAGATAGACCAAGTCTTACCATACAAGTATGTAGATCTTGTTAAAATACACAAAGACCAAATAAATTGTTTGTGGATTGAACCATTTCGGATTTGTATGAGCTTTCCAATATTTATAATGTCCTCAAATGGAAGGTCATAATTCACTTTTTTAACTTAGGCCATGACAGAGCATTTGATTTCGCCATATTGCTACCTGGAATTAATAATTATACATATTACATGGTGACATATATACACATTGCTTGTTCGTTTAAGTTTAGAAGATACATACTAGTTGTGGAAATATTAGTAACAATATTTTTATTTTCAGAAATAATTGATTACGATTTATTGAAACCTATACAGTGCGATGCTTTCCAAATATTTACGTTGACAACATATTTTCTGACCTTATTTTTATGAATTAACAGACATAACTGACATTGACAGGCAACAAAATAGGGAACTAATTCTTGACCCTACAATCCAGTTGGAAAAAATCTGGACAAAATTAAGGCGATTGATAAGCATAAAAAATACATTTCGGGCTTTGCATTCCTTATTTAAGAGACAAATACGAAATTTAAAATTTGGAAGTGCTTGATCTACTCTTTGGTACTCGGGGAGTGATTACTAAATCCACTGTTAATTTGTTCCGACGTTTTGAGTTGCAATTAAGTGTTTTTGACGATATTGGTTTACAAATTATTCGTAATTCTTTGTGCGTTTTACACAATCCGCTGTATAGATGCCACACTAAATAAAATAAATAGATAATTCTAAATTAGCTAGCCGTCCTAGTTCCAAATTGTATAACAATTGTGTGCGTTATTACACTTTATCTATCAAACACGTTTACATTGTATGATTTTTTATCCTTTATCAGTCATCTTTTTCTACATATCCATTAGCAAGCGTGTCTTTATGACAACCCTAAAATAGGTCAGCTATCTAACTACTGAACTTTCTCTCATATTCCCCTTGCACCCACAAGAATACTAGCAATAATTTATGCAAAAGTTCATCTGGACTGAAATGAAGAAGATAGAGGAATAAGTGGTTGTAGGAATAGTTAGTGCAGGGGTAGAGAAAGTTAAGTGAGTGTAATACATGATATTCTTTCCTCGTCTCCTGCAAGGTGTTGCTTAGAGGTTGGTATCACTACTCGTATGTGTGAATCGAGACTTAGACCATTAAGTAGGTTATGGGACACACTGTGGTTTATCTGAACAAAATGCTGCATTAAACGAAGAAAGTGGAAGATGACAAACATGGTAGATAATAGTCTAATGTTCTATATTCTTTATCGATAAAATTACGTCTCTTCAGCAGTATGCGAATTGCTAAAAGAGCACTTGCCTGAAATAAGTGTTCAAAGAGTAAAATGGTGCTATAAATTGTGGTTTGTCTCTGACCTGACGACATTAATATGCAGTATTTTAACCCAGTATCTCGTCATAACTGGCTGCTTGCTACCCTTATCTACCAACAACGCCCTTTTGAGGCACAAAGCACGCTAGAGTCGCTTAATTTTATTGAAATTCTGCAGCGAATCTCTTGCATTTAACGACTTACTCACAGGGTTTTAAACACTCTCATTATGCTCTGCTGCTTCGCCATATCTTGCTCGTAAAACATACCATTAATGGCGGTCACAGCTCCATTGTTGCCCTGGTCAGCAGAGCAAATGGAATAACCAACTCTTGGTACCTTTGTGACCGGAGACCGGTCATATCAGCAACTTAGTGGTCGTGAAAAAGTTATCAACGAGTGGAGGAGCATAAAATAGAAGTTACTGCCACCGCTTTGTAAACCACTCCTCCTTTGTTGGTGTAAGATATGATGAATTTGGATAAAACTACATTAGATGCCCTTGTGTCACAATAATGTTCCCAAACTCTTCAGCAGTGATAGCTGGATTGGACAATACTCTCAGACATCCAATAGAATAATAAAGCAAAGTTTATTTAAAAAGGTAGAATCAGGCGGAATATGAATTATTCAATCTCATTTTACCTTTCCAACTTTAGCCTACCACGGCTTGTGCACAAGAAGAGATGGTGATTTTCGCAACTCCGATGTATCGTGAAACACACACAGAGGCTTGCATCCTTGTATTTTAATGCTTCACGGCCTATAAACCATTGTTTAACGTAATGTTCTTCCACAGTAGCCGTGTGTAGGACAAGGTTGGAAAGGGTAGAATGAGGCTGAAAAATTCAATGCCATGGCCGGGATTTGAACCACTAAGCAATGGTTAAACCGCTTTTCAAATAGGAAACTGTCCGTAAATGCACGGTTTGGACGCTGTAGCGCATCGAAGTATGAAATGGGTGTAATTCCACATTTTGTCAATAAACCCAACATCAAGCTGTCTACATTACAAACTGAACTGTGTACCTCTTACGTGACTGCAGAGTCTGTATCGGCGGTGGTGAGCCTCAAGCACGTGACTCAGAACGTGTGGTTGCATTTGAAGATTTTCAATCGTTCTGCGGACTCGAGCCATAAAGTCCTCCGCTGACGTTACAGGAGTGCCATACACTTGCTACAACTCCACAGAAAATAGTCGAGAACTCAGATTTGGCGACCTTGCTGGCCATGGAACTGGTCCAACTCTACCAATCCATCGACGTTGAGATGAATCCACACATTTACATCAAAGTGCGCTAGAGCTCAAGTCGGCCATTTCAGCAGCTGCGTACTGGTACGCGTCGCAGTGCTCTTAAAAACATTACTGTACTGGAAATAACACAAGTAACGCAGTAGGATGCGCACCAAGTTCTCTATGGAGGAATTTAGCACATGCGCAGGAATATGAATATGATCAGGTCGTTCATCCCAGTGCACAGGTGGCTAAAAGGTTGTATACCTTCCGTATTAAGTTACCAAAACGAATCTTAACAAATTGTCAAAACCGTTCGTTCTCAAACTTCAATGCTCTCCAGCGTCCATCCCGCACAACATACTAAGCATAGTCGATGTTTTTCTCGGACATCCAGTTTATAAATGAAGATGTAAAATAAAAAAATGAAGACATATTTATGGAACGCTTGCGTAAGAGAAATAAAAGTTTGGCAATCTCATGGAAGAAAATGAGGACATTTTTTTTCTTTCCTACAAGGGATTTTTAAACCTTTTATAAAGTCTTTTTATGTCGTTAGTAGGACAGAATTTTTATGTATATAAATTTATTCCAAACTGGTAGCACAAGTATGCAGGAAAATAGAGATGTGGGTGCCTACAAGGACTGTTGACTCTCAAAATCAAATAAGCACTTTTTATTTGGGACAGCGTGGATCCTCAAAAACATTACAGTATGTGCAGTTAATTGTAAGAGTAGAAGATTAGTAATGAAAAAAAGTTGACGTATGTTTTATGATTTCATTCAAAAGCGTTACTGATGATTATGATTCGCATGATTAATTTTATATGTTGTAATTTTATTATTCACAATTTCTCTTCCTTCAGTGTTATGCTTTAGCTTGTATAAATTCTATTTTTTTTTTTTTTTTTTTTTTTTTTTTTTTTTTTGGTGGACTGCTTTGGTCTACATTAGCTTCAAAATGGCGTAATTTTCTTTAAGCATTTGATTTCACTTTAAACATGTACTTTTAATTTAAAATAAAATTAATCGGAAATATATTGCATGTTTTTCTTCAAAATGCTATAAATTGCTAAATTTAAATATATAAACGCCAAAAGTGTTAAATGTATAAATTAAAATTTTAAAAATCGCCACTCCTAATTAACATTGTGTGATATGACTATAAAACTATAACTATAAAACCCAGAACTTAAAGGCATTTACAGGTTTGAAGGTAATCTTTGGAGTATAGTGTCCCAAAATGAATCGGAGGACGTCTTGTGAATTACCCGGAAAAATGCGAGACACTGAGGGAGTTGAATATCGTGGCGGCATGTTTCCATGTAGCTCAGTTGGCAGAGCAACAGCACGGAAAGCTGACGATCCGTGGTTCAATTCCCGCCTATGGCATTAAATTGAACTTAGCTACACACCAGGGAACAATTAATTATCAAAGTTTGTTTTGTTTACAATATCGGGTCATCCGCTTTCTTCTATAACATCTAGGATTAGATTTGGAGCCTGTTGTGTCTTCACTTCCGTCTCCTCTTCCTCAGCGTCCCATTTCCTCTTTTCCTTCTGGTTTGTATTTTATTATTCCTTTAGCTCGTATGTTGCTTCCCCTTCTTTTAATGTTCTCTCCCTTGTTTATTTTCTTGTATACGTGCATTCATGGAACATAATTTTAAATCCGTTTAATTTTCGCTCCACTCCTCTATACTGTAAAATTCATATGAGTGTCTTACGAAGGCTGTGCTAAGGTGTGGCTGCCACCTTTGAGTATCCCAATTTGTATGATTTGTTTAGGGTAATCCTTCCTAGATCAGCCGCTTTTTCTTTAGCTTAGACCTAATCTGCCCAGATGTTGGATACCCTCTTCTTGATTGCTTGTTAGTCCGGTCACTCACCTACAGTCTGTCCAGCTTGAGAGGTCCCCAGGGTAACTAATTTAACGCTGGCACAGACACAAACACACACTCACACACACACACACACACACACACACACACACACACACACACACACACACACACACACACATCTATAGTTCGGGCAAAAGTCTGCTTTTCAGTTCCTTACAAAGCGACCGTTTTAGTTTTGTGTCAAGCTACCACCGAAAGTCGGCTTTCGAGTTCCTTACAAAGCGACTGCTTTATTTATGTGTCAAGCTACCTTAAAGCTAAAATCAAAGAAGCCGAACTGAAAACGCAAAGAGCGGCCCAACTATATATATTAGTGATGGGTTGATAGCAGTTTTTCTCGATACTCGATATCTATACATGATATTTTTCACGACACCCGATAATGAGGAGAGTACAGACACAGAGGGGACACCTCGCTCACTTCGACGTACACAGATCTATTGTGTCTACAACCCCCAGGAGGCAAGCATGAAATGAGGGAAGCGATGGTACCACACAGGGTCGCAGCTAGACAGGCCACAGGGTCGCGCGGAAGTCCCTAACAAGTGCTGAGATCTCTTATCCCAACGCCAGGTCCCGCCAAGCAGCCATCACACCGCGGTTCCGGGGTTGCACTGAGCGTCCCCCTCCCGACGGACGACAAGGCCGGCAAAACGCCACCTAGTGCCGAGAACAGCAGTTACCGTGCGCAAGCATCCGCGCAATCTGCCCGGCACTGTCACTTCACGCCTGAAAGTACACCTGAAAGATGATAAGGAAATGGAATGAAGAGAAATGATAGAAAGGAAACCGTAGTATGAAATAATGCACCCCAGCATTCGCTTAAGTGACATGGGGAAACCAAGGAAAAACCCATATCAGAGTGCGCGGCCACGGGGATCGAACCCGCGACCTCCCGAATGTGGCCACAGACGTTACCGCCCGAGCTATCCCACTCTGTACGATACCCGTTACTTCGATGCGCGATACCATCATTTCTACTTCTAGTTTCAATACAAAATAGAATGTTGGGAGAACTGTGTAATGCCAATGACATTAATTAATTAGGCGCACGTATTTATTGTGGCAAAATTTAAAACTACCAGTGTACTTATTTTTAAACTCCACGTTAGACATTTAAAAGCAAAATACGTCATTGAAACGGCCCGTTTTTATAAGATTTTGTTAAAAAAAAACCCTAGCATTCTCACCCTTTCGGGCTCAAGTAGAGATACTTTTTCTGTCACATGCCAGTCCTACTGTGCTAAACAGTCTTTCAGATAAAGCTCTTGCAGGTGGAATACACAAATAGTTAGCAGCTAAATTTTAATTTTGGAAACTTTGAATTTGTTTTCCAGTAATCCAGTGCACTAGAAAGGGGAGGTGAAAAATCGTCGTTGAGATATGCCGTGATTTCTTCTTGGGGAACTGTTAACTAGCAGCTAATCTGACACACGATTGTTTTCTTGTATAATACTACTATGCAGGTACCTTACCCCTGGCAATTTTTCGGGCTTTGCAGTTGGTGACAAATAAAATAAAGAAAATTTTGTGAACTGATGGATTTTTACGGGTATGTCAGTATTACACAACTATCCCTACATAGGTATCAAAAAATCCGAAAATAAAAATTAAAAATAAATTTTACCTGATCATTTTTGAATGCAGGACATTCGCCTTGGTTAGCAAGGTCCATCAGTCGGTCTTAGCACAACTGAGAGTACTGGAGCTGCGAAAAACTCGTCCTTTCAAGCGCAGATCCAATAGCGTTGCAATGGAACATATTTCATTTTCTTCAATGGAGTTTATACCTCGCGTTCATTTCATCCAGCAATGACTGTCAAACAGTCGTAATTCTTGATCTTCTCTCCGACGGCTTTTCCAATTCAGAAATAATGCTGTTCACAATGGGTATCACTTCGTACACTGACACTGAAGATGAACTTACGGCGAATATTGCTTGATAGAAAATATTTAATGTGTCAATCAGTAGGTTATTAACAAGATCCCAATGTAATACTGTAAGATTCACTGGCACAGAGAGATCATAGGATGCAAAAACTCAGACCCTCTTTTGCTGCTGAGGTCTTCTTAGCATATGTAGAGTTGAATACCATAGCGTAGATCATCCTGAATCAAGCGGTGTTGTGGTAAAGAAAGATGCTTCTGTGCCGCTTTGAGAATCTTAATGGATTTTCAGGAGTGTTTGAAACATCCAACTAGTTTTCTGCATGAAGAAATGAGACTATTTTTAAGTGAAAAGTTCATGCTTCAAAACAAGTTGGAATGTATGAGCTCGACAGGTGGGTCAAGTTTCCTACCTTCATAGCATTTACAACATCGTGACAGTAATCGTATATCATGATCATTAATTTATCAATTAAACCCAAAGTTTCTAAAGTTTTCTTTAAAACATTGGCTATATTTTCACAAGTGTGGCTCACTTGTTCAAATGATATCACTTGAATGCATACATGTTTAAGATTATAGTCCAGGTCTACAAAATGAACGGTGACACTTAAATAATCGTCTCAGGATGTTGATGTCCACATATCCGTCTTAACAGCTACGCTGTTCGCATTTTGTACCTCTTTTCTTACTCTTCATTCCACTCCTTTGTAAAGTTCTAGAATTATTGCATTAGATATTACTTATGAGAAGGCATAGCATATCTAGGTCCAAGATACTTAATCAACTCCTTAAACCCTTTACCCTCAACAATACTGAACGGTTGGTTATCCTTGCATACCATTGTAGCGATCTTTCTGGTAATTGTCTTCGCCCGATCATCACCTGGTTTAAATGCAAATTTCTTGTCCATAAATGACTGAAGTGTAGGTCGAGACTGTTGAGATAATACGACGAGGCCGATGTTGTTGATGACCGTGAAAGAAGAGTCACAGGCTCATCTGCTATTACTCATTCAGAAGTTAAATTTCTACTTCCGCAGAACTTTTTATGAAGATATTCCGAAAAAGCAATTTTTTGCACTGATATAGCTTGTTTTCTTTTTAGGCTATTAGTGTTGTGAGATTTTCCACCACGCGAAAAACTCTTTTTACAAATGTAAAAAATAACGCGATCATCACAATGGGTTCTATTTGAAAATAGTTCCACACTGCACTCATATTGAGCAAAATACAATACAGATGGTACGGTACCAGGAAACACACAATCTTCTTTCAAGTAGAGGTAGAAACTCAAGAATAAATAATCACTTGGTTTTCCCGAAGAAGCTGTCTGTTTACCTGCGTTGACATTTCTAGCTATCTCGGGTCAAGAAGCACTTCCTAGAAAATTCAACTCAACATGTAATTAGCCAGGTTCTTGCTTGATTTTCAGTGAGGTAATTAGATGTTTGTGTTTACACTTTACAATGAATGAGTAGGAATTGAAGAATGGTCTTCCTGGCAGTATCTCCGTCATCGTCTCTAGTGTTTACGTGGTCGTTCCGACTACTTTAAAATTTTCTACTTGTGGCAATAATATTTTGTGACTTTAAAATAAAATAGGAATTCCAGAATCACCACCGAGGTATCCAAAAAGTAACGAGGGAATTTTTTTAAGTAATGTTCGATGTCGATACCGTACAATTATCGTCAGTATTGAGGCATCGCAAGTATCGAGGACCCATTCCGCTTTAGACAGCAAGAGCTTTCCATCTCTGTCTGTTACTCGCTAGTTGTTTCCATGCTCTTATGTTCATAATTCCCAAAACCTTCATAACTTCATCCAACCATGACAACTTTGGTCTTGCTACCCTTCTCCTGTTGTAGCTGTTCCTTTCAACATTCTTTGGGGGATCTTGCTCTCTAGCATTCTGTGTAAGTGCCCTAGCCACTCAGACTTCGGGGTTTTACAAATCTGACTATGTTTTGTCCTCCAATAAGCTCCTCCAACTCCCTGTTGTTTCTTATACGCCATTTCTCTTCTTCTCTAACGTCCATAAACTCTTCTTAAGATTATATATATATATATATATATATATATATATATATATATATATATATATATATTAAAAAGAAACTGTATAACTTGATCTTAATGGGAATAGCATGCTAAGTCCTCTTCACTGAATGGATTTTGTATAACTGATATACGTTAAGAGCTAGAGAAAAGCGTGCAGCCTAAAAGCATGTAAAGCTCTTTAAAACACACAATTTATTTTAAATTTTGTTGTTGTAATATCAGACATTGCCGAGATATAAGTTATTATGGGTTTGAATTTTTCGAATTCGAATTTCAAGCCCCAACAGATTACTACTTTCTTTCAAACGTCTGATCAAACTGCGTAAGCTTTCACGGCCGGTGTCATAATGTAAAAACTGATTATCCGGGCTTGTTGGCCGTGGTCTAGTCAGGACTAGACTAGACCACGACCCACAAGCCCGGATAATCAGTTTCTACATTTCAAACGTCTGTCGATTCGGTTTCCTATCCCCTTGTACCTAGAACAAAACATGCTTTGCGGTCATTTCTGCAAATTATTATCTTGATTAGCATGAAGTAGTTAGAAAAATATGCTTTCATCAGAATAGTTTGCAGGAGCTACATAAAAATTACAGCTACAAAATGATTATGAAACTCATGTGAATGTAATTCCATAGCTTCTTACTAACAGTAGCTGTAGTATTCATTCTAGAATAGTAAGTAATAGTAATGATAGACATTTTTGAGAGCTCCAAAACTCCCTGTTTTCTTTCGCAGGAATTCCAGTTCTACAACTTTAGATAGCCTCTGGACACATTTTCCTGTGGCTGGATCTTTATCTATGTCTAGACTTGGGCATCGAAGTCGGACTATTATTTCCTTCCTAGCGCCTCCACATTCTACATTCACATTTTGCTCTGCATTTGTTGTTAAAATAGTAAGATTTGTATATCACTTATGGTGAATGTTACACAAAATCTACCCGGGAATGAAGAGGACGTCAAAGGATGTTCTGGGGAAATTCAAGATTCCTAAGCATTTCATTTATCATGAAAATATAAACTCATGGTACTTATGATAATTAAAATACTTAGATGCATTTTTGACAAAATCAAAGTTTCCATGTAGGGATTATTTTGCAATGGGAGACTTTTCTTGTCATTCTCCGTATCATATTCTTGTAAGATGGAAAACTTAAAAACAAAGCTTGGTACTTAATCGAAGTTTCGGTCTTGAGTTGTGCTGTTCACACACACACACACACACACACACACACACGCGCGCGCGCACACACACACACACACGCACGCACGCACACGCACGCACACAGACCAAACGTTCACGCGGAACTTCTCCAAAAATGATTACTTGGGGTTCGGTTCAGGGGGCCTTAAAACATATATCTCTAACATATCATATCGGGGTCGAACTTTTGGGTGCAATACATTACTTCCCCTACTTACTATACGTAGTAGAGGAAGTAAAAAGCACTGGTGCGATTTAGGGAATGAACCGCTTGTCCGCCCAAATGAGAACACAAAACTTTGAAATTAGCGCAAGAAAACCTTTTATAAGCATGGTATATTTTTTACCACACGCAATATTCTGTGTATATAGGCTATACATTTATTTTGGGCATTCTCTCATTCGTGTAATATACTATTGGTTTCGTCCAATATACCCCTACTTGCTATTTCACTTACTAGTTGATGATCTGTTCAGCACGGAGAGAATCGTTCTAAATGCTCGTGTGGTTTAAACCACAGCTGATACGGGACAAACAAGTAATTGTGCTTTTATGTCGCGCAGTAAGTATGGTGCAAAGTAGGGATTTCACGAAGTTATTTTCGCGTAACCGTTATAGCTATAGCTATAGCTATCGTTGTAGTTATAGCTATCGATTACATCTAACACTTACCAATAACGATAAAGTTACTTGTTTTCATAGTTATCACTAGGGAACGCATTTTTATGCAAATACATTTTTCTTATAGATAAAAGCTTTAAATAAGACAGAAATTCTCAAATAGCACACTTCAATTGTACACAAAATTCTATTTTACATAAAAATACATATATTTTTTGTATTTTTCTGTAAACAAACATGTTACATAATTTTGCTAAAAGGACATAATTTATCACTTTTCTTTGCTATATTTTTTAAGTCTAAGAAAAAATCTCGTGCACTATTATATTAAGAGAACTAAATTTTAATGAAATACAGTCGTCAACGTATTGCGTAGTGAGTGACCTCCACTACACGTGCTGCCTCACTATCTGAAAGGGGAATCCCTTACTTATGATGCGGACGGCTGACGCAATGTACACAATAGTCTTCAGTCAGTGCCCTTGGCTTGTTTAAAGCAGAACGTTTATACAGAATGGTATCTTAAGCGAAGTGATTGGCGGTATAATGCCGGAAGTAAAGTGTTTGCTCTTGTTCATAACAATATGTTACTGAATTTAGTAGCACATTTACAAGGGATGGAAGTTGAAATTGAGTTTTTACTTATGGACGCTGCTTAACTGCTCAGTGTTCCACTGTTTATTGGACGTGAAAGACCTCTTAATTATGCTTAAGGACCTCTTGATCAGGCTTGAGATTCCTTCACGTGCCATAAATCTACACAGGAGACTACCGACTTTATTTCCCGTCCGAAGGAAGCCATAGTAAGGATTTATACGTCCGAAGAAATCCATCACCCTCCACCGGGGTTGAACACGCGAGCCCGGGAACCAGAGGCTAGGGTGTTACCCCAAGAACGGGCGCGCCGTAGCCGACTGGTTAGACCATTCGCTTCTCACCAAAGCGGCCCGGGTTCGATCACAGGCAACCGCATGTGGGATTTGTGATGGACGATGCGGCGCTGGGGCGGGTTTCCTTCGGGCTCTACGGTTACCCCGCCATCTCATTCCACCGGTGCTCCATCTTCATTTCATGTATAATCAGTGTCACCACCTGCGGTGCCGTATGTAGTAAAAGCGGCGTTAAACACTACAAAAATACCCCACGACCACGGAAAACGACAAGTGATGAAACAATTTTATTGTTTCAAAAATGTGGGAAATCAGTAAATGCAGACCAGCGATTCAAGTCTTGCAGCATTTAGCGGGTAGTAAACATAGCATGGCCACTTCATTTGATGAAGCACCTTCCTCTTCACGTACCCTAGTTGCAAAATGTCCCGAATATTATACAGATTTATGAGTAGTGTTTCTGTCGTGTGGTGTTCCTTTATATAAATTAAGAAGCCGAGTGCTCAGAAATCTGTTTGCGAAATACAAAAATTTTGAGACTCCGGAAGAAAATTGTCTGTGCCTGCCTGTTACGAAGAAATGCTAAGAAAGGTCAGAGATAAATGTGAAAATAACAAAAATTAATCTTAAGCACTGACGAATCACCAGACTCTAGCGGCAGGAAGGAGGGAAATGTTGTGGTAGGTGTTTCTACTGGCATGTAAAGAAATGCCTGCATCAACTCATATGACAATGACTCGCTTATTCAATGAATCTCTGCCGTTAATATGCCCGAATGGGGTAAAATTTGATAGTGCTTTACTCTTACTAACGCATGCTGCTCCATATATGAAGAAGGCTGTATGCTGTCCCATATGATGTACGCAAGTTGCATAGTACATCGTTTACACGGATATGTGAGCAGATAAATACAGTGTCCTAAAGTGGACAAATTGATTCAAAAGGTAAAAAGGTACTTGCAAAAGCGCCAACAAGAATTCTTTTGTTCGGCGACAAAAATTCAGATGTAGCATTTCGACCCATAGTTACTCATTGGGGAACACGGTTTGAAGTGGCAGTATATTATGGAAACCATTTTGAAAATTTTATACCGGTGATTGATGAACAAAGTTGTCTTCTTCAATTGACATTCTTCAGACCATACTCAACATATCTGCAAATTTGAGTCATTTATTTCACTATCAAAAAAGTAGAAACACAAACAAAGATTGTTAACTGAGAGAGCATAGCATTGACAGTAAAATTAATTCGTCGAAATGTCCAAAAGTAGACCCTATTAATGAGAAATTTAAAAGTGTATTAAAAAATGGTGGATTTCATACTATGTGTACAATTGCCAAGGTTTCTGAAGAGGAGGTAGATCATGGCGAAACTATAAATGCGTGTGGCAGTAACATTTCTTTGATGAAATATCCAAGGCTATCTTCATGTGATGTTGAAAGGTCCTTCTCCCGATAACGCACACTGTTTCGAGACAATAGATATCGGTTTGTGATGGAAAAGTCCTGCAACAGCGAGTTGTTGCAATCCATCACTGTTTCAGCATGATTTGTGAGTGAATTAACATAAGTATTTAAATTTTGTAATGCGGAAACAAACTTTTTTTTCATTTTTGTGCATTTTTCATGTTTTTCCTAATAAAAAATTAAATATTTTAAAGTTCTTTAGCACATAAAAACACGTTCGCTAGTCATCACGTAATACAGACGGACTTGCTTTGTCATCTGATGCAATCTAAGAAGTTTCCTTAGCTGAGTCAATACTCTACTTTTAGCCTGCCTCTGTAGCATGGTGTCACCGCGTCTGCCCGACATTCAAGAGGTTCTGAGTTTGAATCTCGGCTAGGGTGAGTTATCTGGATAAGGTTCTTTCCAAGGTTTTCGCTTATCCTGAGAAGACAAATGTCGAGTAACTTTGACCTCTATAGACCTCGGACTCACTTGAACACCATTTCACTCATTTTATTTATTCATCTCCGATATGACATTACGTTGATGGACAATAATAAAAACGACACATTGATTACTACGGTGGTTTATAATGACAAAATGAATTTGCACTTGCTTCTACAGTTGTGCACACATGCACAATTTCTACGGTGAACTGAACATCATCTGATGTAGAGTGAGTGAGTGAGTGATTGATTGATTGTTTGATTGATTGATTGATTGATTGATTGATTGATTGATTGATTGATTGATTGATTGATTGATTGATTGATTGATTGATTGATTGATTGATTGATTGATTGATTGATTG
Organism: Tenodera sinensis; assembly: GCA_030765045.1. Lineage (NCBI taxonomy): Eukaryota > Metazoa > Arthropoda > Insecta > Mantodea > Mantidae > Tenodera > Tenodera sinensis. Next base: position 239,764,292 of record CM060964.1, read on the forward strand.
ATTGATTGATTGATTGATTGATTGAGTGAGTGAGTGAGTGAGTGAATTAGTGAGTGATTGAGTGAGTGAGTGAGTGAGTGATTGAGTGAGTGGGTGTGATTGATTGAGTGAGTGAGTGATTGAGTGAGTGAGTGAGTAAGTGAATGAGTGAGTGAGTGAGTGAGTGAATGAGTGATTGAGTGAGTGAGTGAGTGAGTGTGTAAGTGAGTGAGTGAGTGACTAAGTGAGTGACTAAGTGAGTGGGGTTTAAGAGCCCGTCGACAGTTAGCTCATTTGGGCCTCCGATGTAGACATAGCAAAGGAAAATACACCAATATTACTGAAGTGAAGCATAAATGTCTTTGTAGGAAGTTAGTTAAAACGTGGCAATGGCAATGGCGTTGTGAAAGGCGAGATTGCCAGATAAGTGAAACATTATCGCTCAAAATCACATTATTGTCTAACAGTGCAGAATAGTTAATCTCAGTTGGGTATATGTATGTGCAGCAAAGCGGGTGATAAGTAGGAAGTTTTCTTACCAGATGGTACGTCAGACTCACAATGGCACTCAAGCTGTCTTGTAAAAGAGAGTTATACTGCGTAACAAGCTAAGGTAGAGCCCGTCCAGTTCGTCGTGACACTCCCCCACTCCCGAAGTATAGATGCGCAATAGCAGATATCTACCCACATACATAATAGGAGAGAGAGGTGGGGATTAGAGTACCACTTGCTCTGACTGTGATAACTGCACAATAATTGTTTACAATACGTAAATATATACTGTGTATGTGACCGCCTAAGTTCTGACATCACTCGCTTGTTCCCCACTACTCCAGTCACTTCTCCCTAATTTCTCCTCTCTCGCGCATGTGGAGTGTCAAGACTATCTGAACAATCTGTAACCAGTTTTCGATAAGCTATACCAGTGCACAAGCAGCGAGTGTCACCCACACTCGGTAATCGTTAACAGGGTGGAGGGGGGGGGGGAGAGGGACTAATGGCCAAGTTGTCGACGGGCCCTTAAACCCGATACACTCACTCACTCGTTAACGGGATACCTAGTTACTGTTCTCGTTACTTTACTAATCGTTATTGGATAAAGATCATAATCATAATCATCATCATCATCATCATCATCATCATCATCATCATCATCACGGTATAAGCCTTGTGGCCCGTTCCGACTTCAAGGAAATTGATCGGACTATCTCATTCGTGGTCTCCCAACATTTCTTCTACCTACAGGTTTATACTTGTGCACTATTTGTGGTGTACGGTCTTCGGTCATTCTCTGCACATGATCTTGCCATTTTTGCCTGTATGCAATGATTGTTTCATTTATACTCTGAATTTCCAATTCTCTTCTAATATCCTCGTTTCTTTTCTTGTCTATGAGTCTATAACGTGCCACCTGTCTCAGAAATTTCATCTCAGCAACCTCCACTTTCTTCTGTTGTGAGATAGTCAAGACCCAGTTTTCACACCCATAAACCAGGGTTGGGATCGCCATTATTTTATACAGTTTTAACAAAGTTTGACGATTACAATTTTTGAAAGTTCTTTTTATTGTGCCACATATTGTTTGGAATTTGTTTATTTTGTTTTGTATATCTCTATTGCTGGTATATGACACAATATAGCCAAGATAATTAAAATCACTTTGTTGTTGGATGGGTTTATCATTTATGCAAATTTTTTCTCTTAAATGATTTGTTCCTATAAAAGCCATTATTTTTGTTTTTTCATATGAAATTTGAAGATTATATTCTCTTGTAATATTATTTAATTCATGTATGGCTCTTTGTAAGTTATCTTCCGTCTCCGCAATTAAAATCTGGTCATTGGATAAAGAGTTACTTTATGTTCGTTACTTGTGTAACTATGAATGGCTCTGTGTTCACCACTTGGGTAACCGTTAACTGGTGACCATACTGCATCCGTTCTAAGAAACGCTTTTTGTGTTACTCCGCGCCCACGTGCACAAGCGTCTGTGACAGATCACAGTATCACCTTCGCTCATGTGTTACGCCATATTACATACAAAACAACTTTCATGCACAAGAATAACTTACCAGTAGGCTTTGTTTCCATAAATCAACCTTTCGTTTCAAACGAATACGGAGAAAATGTCAATATAATACCAAAGTGAATATACTCAAACGAAGACATGATTTAAAGGACTTCCGTTGGTAAGTCATCACCAGCAGGCAACGCTGCAACTCGAACGTCAGAATCTAAAGATGATCTTGGACTGTCCTCACCTATGGTTATCCCCAAACTATCAACAACAATATAAGTTTGCCATAGATTTTCTTGTTCCTGGCTCACATGTCTGATGTCAGCCTGCCACATTTCTGCCGTCACTTGAGCCAATGCTTCGTATAAAACCTAATGCAGCATTACTCCTATCTACAATTTTATTATTATAAATAACTGACGTTATTTCGTTTCACAAATGAAAGCCCCACTTCTGAAAGCAATGTAAGGAAGTTCGTTCGCTTAAAACCAATGTCACTGTTCACAGCACTTGGCACTTTGTTTGTTGGTTCCTGCCGAAAAAAATAATAAAAAAACGCACACTTAACGAAATTGTCTACTTGTACCAAAACTGCTTTAGCTCTGTTGCTCTTTTTGTAGGTATTGTAACACCACCAGTTTCTTTAAGTTCTTTACGAACGTGAAATGTTATTTTAACCAGTTCATTCTCTAGAATATCCGGATTGCGCTCCTTTAACTTGTGAACCACGTTTAAAACAATCTGTCTCTCGCCACTTTTTAACAGTTCACCTTTTGCTTGCTTTTTATAACCTTGAACACTCATTTCTGCCACTATCGAACTTGCACCAGCCGCCATATTCCTCACTGACATTCCGCTTGTTTTTCTTCCGTCGCATTGACTGCTCGTTTCTTGTAAACGGACATATATGTTTTTCCAAACAGGTGTAAAAATACAGCGCATTTTATGGGCAATAACATTAAGAAAAGATGGATTTATTCTTCTCTCCTGAAGTTGAGTGCTTCGTTCTCAAACCAATGAGAGCATTCACTGTGACCACAAGCTTGGAGCTGTTCTCGGAATTGCCCATACTTGCACTTCTCACACGGCAGAAAATTCTGTCTGTTTTCATTACTTAAATAGCCGTTACATTAGGATAACCGTTACAATGTAATCGGTATTTTCTGCCCATCCGAGTCCAAACGAGTGAACAGAATGCGCCGTGAATATGGCATAATTGAATTTTAGAGGCGATTTTGCTTTAAGCAAGGAAAGTGTGTGAGACTAGGTGTACATAAATACAGAAGCAAGAATACAAATTGGATATACATTAATCCGAAGTAATCTAGTTTACAAAATTCTAAAACAAGGTCTTGGAGTTCATAATTTTGTTTTAACATTTTGTTGGAACTAGTATTGATTGTTTGATAGAGGAAATGTTCGAGCTTGGGAATACAGTTTGGTGAAGACACGTTTACTCTCTCTTATTTGCAGATGAAAGGGAAGTGGTATGATAGCGAAAAAGCTTAAAGAGCAATATAACAGCTGAGTTTTAGCAATAATTCTAAATAAGGTGCAGTCTATGAATATTGCACAGGATTCGGTAAATATGGAAGCAGTTGGAGGTATAAAACAATCCTGCCAATTTTATTTAGGAACCATAATATAATGGACAGTACATGTGACGCAGATATGAACTCCAGAATACCGATGGGAAAAAGGGGTACTAAAGCGCTATATGGGATAACATCATATAGGTAATATTCGCAAAGATATTCAGAAAATAATATTTCACAGCATGGTGGAAAACGAAGATTCTACTGTATACGGAGCTGAGATGTGGGCTTACATAAGGAACATCTGGGATATTAATAGAACAATGGAGACGGACCATTGGAGACAATTCTTGCAGCCGGAAGACAGGATGGTATACGAAATAAGGAGCCGAATGGAATAACATGTTTCTTGAGAAAACATTCTAGATATTCGCTTTCCGCTGTCCGCTCCGGTGGAAAGGCCACATGCAGAGAAAACGCCTGTCTACTTGTGCCCAAAGAAAACTTTGAAAGGGCAACCATGGAGAAAAAGAAGAAGAAGAAAATTAAGTGTCACAGTAACATCAAAAGGCATCAGCAAATAAATCACTGTTTTAAGCATTTTGAAGCAGACAGCAATTTTACTTTATAGGGACCTTATTTGTGAGAAAAGTAATACGTATATAAGTAACAACATATTTTTGACACGATTAAAGTTTCGGTGTTATTAGGTGAAATACTTCGCGATGGAGTCGGTAATATCATATTCACAAGCGAGGTTTAAAACCTAGTTTTCAATTTTGTTGAAAAGTGCATTTTTGGTTCGCATTCGATTATTACAGGAAAGTTATTAGTTTGTTGCACAAACGCTTTAGTTTTCAATTACAAACATCGAAAGGGATGCCAGATATACTTCTTGTTGCACATAGTCAGCGGCTAGAGCAGATCACCATATACACTGTTACTTGTGTTTATAGCGCACTGGTCCAGTTACTTTTTTGCATAGGGTAAGGATGGGGCAAACGGATGTGGGGGTAAAGGGACACTTGCTAAGAAACTTTAGTGTAATTTTCTTACCCATGTTGGCACAACTGTGTATTGAGAATCCGTGCTTACGTAAGAGTTGGGTCAAAATACTATGGAAAGGATCTGTGAAGACAGCAAAGCAAACGTGCAATTGAGCAACATAAATGAAATATTAGTAATTTAAAATAGATGGACTTTCAAGGTCGGCGTTGAAAATATATGGTGAAATATCTTCCTGTTGTTGTTGCCGTGGTCTGCTGGAGATTGGTGCTTCAGATGTTTCGTCTACAGCTGCGGTAGCGCCACTGATGATATCTACCGCAGCTATATACGAAACATCTGGACATCATCATCAGAACCTGGTGTTGAAAATTAGATTCTTGAATCTCAGAAACAGGGCAGCTTGGATAATCTTCAGGCATCCTGAATAATGGGAATAACACAGCACAAGAAGGTCAGGCTCAAGCTTCTACACCATTGAAAAGCTTCCAACAACTAAGTCTTCCCCCAACAACGTCCCTGAATATTAAAAATGAACCAAAAATCTAAAGGAAATCCAGAAAATCTCACTTTCTAACAAGACCAGAATTTATAAATGATCACTGGTAGACAAAAATAAACCTTTTTCTTTCACAAGAATAAAAATACGAGATTCTAGAAGTATTTTTCATGCTAAATTCAAATACTATTTCAGATGTTTTCCCATTAGCAGGATTTTTGTGTGACATTTATTTGAATTGTTTATAATTTGTAATAAAATAAGTAACTAGTCATTTAAGTCTAAATGATATGCTACTTATTCTGACTTACTTAGAAAGTGATAAATAGTGATTTTCGGGCCTATTTTACATCCGAAACACCTCTACTCCTTGTCCAGCAGTAGTGAGCCAATATATTAGAATTCCACCTGCCTTGGTACATCTTTTCCACTGTACAAGTTTATTGATGAAAACCCTCACCGTCTCATCACTGACAACTTGTCCGGGAAGAAGTCTGAGAGTACAAAAGTACACTTTAAGTGCATCTTTGCATCTCCGTTTTTCTAATGCAGAAGATCAGTCACTGTTTCACGGTAGTATTTTGCTTTACGGTTTTTAAAATTGCAGCATAGTTTTGAAGGACTACAAGGCTACTTTTATCAGTGAATTCAACAGTATTTCCTAATCAGCCGTTAATAACCGTATTTGTGGTCCTGTAAAAATTCCCTCTTTTAGTTTAGAATCACTAAATTACGTAATTTCGATTTCAAATACAAGAATCGGTCAGAATTTTTATCACAGCTTTGACGAAATGTTTCATTACTCCTAATTTAATATGCAGTGGAGGTAAATAGATTTTTCAGGATTCACTGAAGGGACATGGGACACATTTTTTGGACAGGAATAAGAAATTCATGTTCAGCCCATCATTATATAACATAGCGAGACTTCCTGCTGCCCCATTTGAACAAAAAAGAAGAAACCAGCAATATTTGGTGAAGAGAATTTGTATACCAAGCAAAAAGGCAAATGACCTTTAAGTCACCACAGATATTCCATTCTTATTTTTAATATTGGATTTTGTCTAAAACTAGTTTGAGGTTTTCATTTGCCTCTTTCATATAAGTGGCATGCGCTACAGGTATTAATAGGAATTCATTGTCAACAGGCTTCAAACTAACTTTAGACGAGTTTATGAACAATCGCCACTCGTCTGGCCGAAGTTGACGTCCAAGAGTTTTCATAACAGATCATCTGTCATTGTTAGGGAGCGGATTTATAGGCACTAAAGATGTGTGAAATAGGTGGCCAAAAAGCCACTAAAATGATCAAAATGGGCACTTAAATAGGCATTAAAAGTTAGTTAAATAAATACTTAGAAACAAAAAATTTAAGTGAAATGGCCACTTGAAATTTACTATAATTAATATTAATAGCATTGATACTATAATGGTTGCTTACAATTATATAAAATTCCAAGCAAGGGCACAACGATCAATATATAAGCATAGAATATGCACAAAATATCGAAGGTGTAAAATAACTGAAACCAAATGCTTTGTTATTGGAATCATAGTACTGCGACTAGTATCAGTCGTTCTAGACTAGCGGAGTACTACGGTCACGCCTCTGAGAATGTTCGACGCGGCTTCGAACGAAACATCTGGAAAGGGAATTTCCACTAGATTACGGCCCATAAGCTCGGATAATCGTTCTCTGTTTTATGACACTGGCCATGAAAGCTTACGCAATTTCAGGAGTCAATTTAAGTTTGTTTTCTCGTAACATTTTCCTATATTGTAACTTCTTTCTATTTCACATTATACAATTGGTCAAAATTTAAAATTTTCTTTGTTGTGGCTCAAGGTCAAGCGTTTCTTGCGCCATAGTTACTAAGCTACCTTCTAAATCTCATGCTTTATATTCACAACATTTTATCTTTTGGCATATTTACGTAAGAAACTGATCGGGATCTATGCACTTGAAACACTGTGTACACAATGGGCTTTTCAATCCCCACATAAAGAATGGTGTCATTTCTCAATACATTTAAATATCACGTAGTTTGTCTTAGCTCACTTGTGCTTGAGCAAATTCTAAGATTCTTCAGTCATTAGCACATTGTGATGCTCCTACGAATTAAATACATTACTACCTACTAAACTCCTTTTGTATGAACAATGTGCAGTTGCAAGAAATATTTCTTCCCCCAAAACTTCACCTTAAAACTAACAAATTTAAACGTTGTAGTCACAAATTACAAACAGGAGAAATTGGTACGCACAAATAAGCTGAATAAACAGAAACGTATGAAATAGGCATTTGTAGGCGCTATAAAAGTAAGGATTTCGGGTTATAGTTCTAGGAAACGTGTTTACAAATTAAAAGTCTACGTTTCTGAGCCAAGGAATACAGTAGGCAAATAGGACAAAATTTTCTCCCTGGTCACTGCAAAACCTAATACCATTTTCTTCAGAGAAGCAGTCCTTGAAATCACTGTGCGGGCTGCGATAGCTACATATTCGTGCATCTTTTTGCAGTAGATTCCAACCTTTGTGTCTGGATGCTAAAACTTGGATGTTTAGAGAGGTTCAAGTCCCAAATCAGATCATTAAGGCCTTGCTCAGGCATCGGCAAACATGTACTCAATGAGGCCTCGCAACTATGACGTGTCAGGGGCAGCGCTTACTCTGTCTCCCCCTCCCCCTGCCTCATAGCCTTAACTGGCACTGCATACACACCGATCACGGGCGGACTGTCCTGTCGTATTTACCTGTACTTTTAAACATGTCTGTCAAACTGTAATTTAATACTAAGACTTAAAGATAAATTTCTTTATTTATAACTTTGAAGGATATTAGTTTATTTAACTTAAAGTATTAGTATATTCATAGAACTAGAGTGCATCTAATTATTCCTGGTCTATTATATATAATAGCACTTTGATGATTTTCTCTCATCATGTAAGGAACGTAAGGTGTTTGTTGTGCTCTAAAGCTCAAAAAGGCACTCATCAATGGAACATCAAGCGGCATTATGATACGTCATAAGATCACCATACAATTATAGATAAGCATGTATTCATAAATTTACAGCACGATTTAAAGTAGCATAACACTGACGTAATGTCGTTTATTCATTTTTTTTTCAGGTCCAGATCGGACTAACCAGCTGCAACAGCTCAAAGAGCAATATTCAGATTAATACATCTAATATTAATTCAAATATTATAACTGATAGACAACCTCACGCCAGCTATGATGTTGCTTTGGAGATTGCTCAGGCACTGAGGTGTTTTAGTGTTGGAGATTTCATAAAAAATGTGAGAGTAAAGTTGCCAACATAATTTGCCCTGAAAAATATGATATTTTTAGTAACATTGCATTATCACCACGAACCATACAGAGAAGGATACATAAAATAGCAGAAATAGCCGAAAAAAGACTACAAACCGAGGTCTATGAATTTATAGCCGTTTTTCTCGCGTTGGATGAAAGCACTGACAACGTTGACACAGCACAATTGGTAATTTTCACTCGTGGAGTTACTAACAACCTCTCGATACAAGAATATATGCTTGAAGTCATTCCACTTAGGGGACATACAACAGGGACAAAATTATTTCAAGCATTTAAGAAATGTGTAGAAGAAAAGAAACTGAATCAAAAAAAATCTTGTATCACGATTAACATATGTTAATTTGCGTGCTATCCTGAGAGTGGCTACTTGTGATATATCACTAGATTTTCATGGTACATTGCAAATAGAAGTGAACTGAAATATATTGCTCAAATATCTAGGCCTATCTAAAGTATCGTAGACCAAGTATGCGTATTATTCCTTATTGTACTCTGTAGTGAGCGAGTCCAGCACTGACTCTGAACGAAGGTCAATGCCATCCCCTGTTCTACATCACGTCATGTGCATTGCGGGTTGCATGTTAAGACGTCATACTGCTAGCTCATTGAGTACATGTTTGCCGATGCCTGGTCTAGCTGATAGGGGAAGTATGGTTCTGATGAACTGTTACTACCTTCATATATAGGATACTTTTTTTTTTCCCCCATCTAAATCATTTTCAGGTTGAGGTACGTCAGAATAAGAGTTATAGGTTAAGACCTTATTTGCATATACTGGCATAGGGAACTCTTCATCGTGTAAGACTGGTGTCTTGTATACGGCACATTCGGATACTTAACTGTATATTTTGATTTAGATGTGTATCCCCTTAATATTTGTTAAAAATAAAAATCGGTTGGAGGATCCTTCCGTTACATCCAAGTCAATGAAACTGCAGATGCCGTATGATGTGTAAAATATTTCCACATAGCGAACTTTAATATATAACCCCGTGGCAGAACAGCCCATTCGGGCCAAGGCCTACCGCCCGACCGCTACGTCCCCCACCTCTGCCCACCACAGACGTCATGAGTGGGGAGCAGTAAAGGAGGTGGGACGTGGCTACAGCCTGGTCCCTCCCGGCCGGTTATGCGATCTTCTCAACTAGGGCCGCTACTTTTCAATCAAGTAGTTCAACAATTGGCCCCTCAGGAACCTAAAAAGGCTGAGTGCACCCCGTGCTATACCTCTCAGTGGTAGGAAATTTGCCGCCGAACCCGGGAATCGAGCCTGGGTCTCCCGCTTGGTAAGCAGCAGGTATTATATACAATTTACTTAAATGAAGCTTGAATGAAGTTGATACGTATGAGGCAACGTTTCCTATGACAGGTAAAAGGAAATGCAAAATTCAAATTTTAAAAGGTTGCTGTCACAAAACAACTGTGCCTGATGGAAAGTTATAAGCATCCTGGCTATGAAAAAGGGAATATCGGCAACAGCGTCACAAGGAACAGGAGAACTGGATGCAGTGTATCAATTCTGCAAACTGTTACCATATTAAGTGCGCAGAAACTGGATATGATTCATATTTCGGGTGTCATAATTTTGTGAGTGATGACACTGAGTAAAATGTTGGTGTTCGTTTGCCCCATCCAGTGGACAACATTGCAGCATGCTTCAACTATTTTTTTTCTGTTCTTGTATCTTATTTCAAAATAATCTATTTCCACTTTATTTAAATGGACGTCGAGTGCTTCGCTTAAAAACAATTTATGGTTTTGTATTAATTCGTATGGCCTTCGTTTTACAAAATGTTCCTAGTATGCACATTTGCGCCATCTTTACCCTACTCACAGAACATGTTGCTATTAAAAATGTTTTTATATGCAGCAAGGTGCATCTTGCGAGTACTTGGAAACCAACTTTAATTTCAGACTTCTAATGGAGACTTGTTATTTAACTGCTGACGGAGCTGTTGAATACAATTATAGAAAATGCGCGATTGCGATAGAAAAGCATCAAACCAGTGACATACAGTGCGAGTTCACCGAACAGACATTGTTGGTAATGGAGGTTTGCTTAATCATCATTTCCAGTAATTGAGATTTAAGCAGCGAGATTCATAACTGCATTATAAATGAAAATGGAAGTCCATGAGCGAACGAAAAAGTGATTATGACCCATCATTTTAAAAAATAATGAGGTATTGGGAAATGACGTAAAATAAATATTAGGAAGCGTATGACATTATGGGCAGAGCGAACATTTGAAACATATTTATAATCCTACAAAGGCAATTACATCTTGTGTGCTGCATTACTGACTACATATATTTAATAATTGTGTGGGAGAGAGAGCTAACAGCCGATGCCTCATTCCGCATTCCCCCTTATTCCAATATTTCGTGTTCTTTACCAGTTGATTTACAGAGCGAGATGGCTCTGGGTTAATGTAAAAGGTTCACAAGGTTCAATTCCCGTCGCGTCACCAAGGTTGGCTTCCCCAGTTCGGTAGACGAATGCTGCGGTGGTTCCCCACCTTCCACGAATTTCCTGTCATTATTGCTTCTTCTTCTGCACTCCATGGATTAGGCAGATTGGCTGTTCCATCTTCCTTTGTTCAGCTGCATCTCTTCCTTGGGCGTCCTACTTCTCTTCTTCCTCGTGGTTCGTACTCGTATATCTTCAGTAGTATTCTCTTGTTACAGCTGTTGTTTCCACTTTCTTTGATTTCTTCGATTTTATCATTTAATTTATATTTACCTAGTACTTCTGGGATATCCTCGTGGCGAAAGAGGTCTCTTCTAGTGCAACGTTTTACCCTTCTCAGAAATCTCATTCTGCGGTTTGTAGTTTACTTTCATACTATCCATCAACACTGGTACTGCCATTGTTTTATAAAATTTGAGTTTTTTGCCTCCTTTCCTGATTGTATTTTGTAACGTTCTTGTTACTCTGCCGCATATTTGATGGCATTTGCTTGTTTTGTTTTCTATGCGTTTATCTCTATCCAAACTTATATTAGAGCCCAAATATTCAAAGTGAAGTACGTATTCTAATATTACTTCTTCTATCATAATTTTGGATCGTTTAGAATATTTTTCCTTTGTGCCATCACTTTCGATTTAACTGTTGATATTTTCATGTTTTAGTTTCTTCCTATTACATTTAGTTTATAAACGGAACGTTGTAGATCATTTTCGGTATTTTGTATTAGTACAGCCATGGGAAAAATGATTGAGCTCATTAGAATAGCAGTCCCACGTCGCATTGCAGTGCGGTTTACAGAAGTCGATATTTTCAACATGCACTTGAATTTATTAACAGTCTCTGTTGCATATGTTGTCATCTGTCGGTCACACAGATAGGCTGTATCTTGAATCACCACCCGCATTTGTATACATACTCGCAAATATGATTCAAGATGATTCAAGACGCTGCCTATTTGTGTGTCCAACAGACGATAACATATGTAACAGAGACTATCCATAAACTCAGTTGCATTTTGGAAATACTGAGTTGTGTAAACCGTGCTGCAACACTAGGTGGGACTTAAGAAATATTCAACTATCCTAATGCGCTTCATCATTTCCCTTCATCTATTACACTGTTGTAAACCGGACGGCAGCAGTTGGTGTGTTGGGGCAAGAGGGAACAATTTGTGCTCCCCCATGGCGTTTAGCAGGACTACTGGGTCTCCTGGAACCTGTCTCAATTGCCACGAGACACCCGGGGAACGTTTGCGAGTGGCCTATTCAGAGCTACCGGGCGTCACGATTGATATTTTTGTAGCGTTTAACGCCTGCTTTTACTACATACGGCACCGAAGGCGGTGACACTGGTGATACAGGGAATGAAGATGGAACTCCGGTGGAATGAGATGGCGGGGGAAATCGGAGAAACCCGCCCCAGCATCTCTTCGTCCGCCACAAATCCCACATGCGGTTGCCTGGGATCGAACCCGGGCCGTCATGATTGATGCCATATTGGAATCGTTAGGGACCTCGCCCGTGCTAGCGCATATCGTCGTTCGAATCTCCCCTTCATTTCTTCTTCTCATGTTCAAATTAGAAGCAAAAAGGGCCTACTGTGGCCTACAGTGAGTTGCGGTGCTGTTCTCCAGTTACTGGAGGCCCATCGGTCTGGCTAATCGTATCTCCTAACCATTTGATTTGCTCATTCAGGAGTGGTGCTATAAATTAGCCGTTATCACCCACACGGGTTGCCGAGCGCACTAAAGTATGGATTCGTGAACGTGAGGTCCGTGCTTTAAATCCCACCAGGACCGTTCTTCCTGGCTGAGCTTTTTTCCCTAAGCTTTCCCCAGTCCTCATAACTTGCAAATCTCAAACTTAGACTTCAAACGTTTCATTTCCAGTAATCATTTCATTTAATTTCATCGCCGCTTGTAGTGCCATATGTAATAAGAGTGGCATTTAAACGCAGTTCAAGCCATACTTTGTGCCATATGTGTGTAGCTCTAAGAACAATTATTTGTGTTATATTCACATGACATTCTATACCCAATTGGTTTATTTTAACGTTTTTCACATGTTTTTGTCTTTCTCTTTTACGGCTTACAAGCTATACAAAATTAATTGATATTAATGGAGACTACACAGACTTCTCCCAGGAAGTTCAAGATACACATTTTATTTGTCACTAAATACTACATTGTTTTAACTGGTAAGTCACTATTCGTTCATTTGATAACCCGATCTTAATCCAAAGTATGGCACCAACTGTCCCGAACAGCCTGTACACAACAGTCTATTGTCGCTGGACTTCAGACAAAAGCCTTTTCGAGACACTGACCTTCGCTATCTCAGTTGAGTAAGTTGGTTTCCTTCCCCTTCAACTCCTGTTCGCACATCTTGCCTTATCTCGCCGCGTTCTAAAACACTGACTTAGACTAGGAGGTGAGTTACTGTTTTAGCGAAGATCCCAACAGCACAAGACGGACTTCCGCCCATTACCGCTTTTCTATCGATGTTATCCTAGCACTCGATAAAGCGGTCGGGCCGCAGGCCCGCAACTTGGGGGGCTTCAGTCACTTTAGTAAATGACGGAACTTGCCTTAACTGTTCTAACACCGTTATCAAGTTTCACACAGCTGCTACCAGATGGCTCTTCACTAAAGGTACGCAACTGTATTCTTAGAACAAAGGCATTCAAATTGTTACTTCTGCTAATAATAGTAATAAATAATAATAATAATAATAATAATAATAATAATAATAATAATAATAATAATAATAATAATAATAATAATAATAATAATAATAATAATAATAATAATAATAATAATAATAATAATAATAATAATAATAATAATAATAATAATAATAATAATAATAATAATAATAATAATAAAATGAATGAATGAATGAATGAATAAATAAATAAATAAATAAATAAATAAATTAACTAAAATGAATATACCCGTCGCATATCTAAAATCTAGTTTGTGGTACCTAATAGATTTAGATAAACTGTTCAAAGAGCAATGGAAGCTATGGTTTTACTGGAACTAATTTTCATTCCTCTTAAAGTCTAGTGTTGAACAGAATTATCAATAAACTTTAAGAACAATAAGTGCTAAGTTAAAATAGTAATGTGCCCGACTATTGTTCTATTCTTTAACCAAATACAGAAGTATAATAGTACTCACTACACCAGACAAACCAAAAGCTCTCCGTTAATCTCAAGTGCTTCAAAGCCTGGGGGCAATGCGCCCATAGCATCTCCACTTTTCCAGCCCTTTTCACAATAACTAGCGGCTCAAAATCACCACTCGCCTTAATCTTGCCAGCACATCCATTGTGGAATGGGAAGAAAAATCTTGTTTACCGCTCTCTAAGAGCTGTTTCAGTTGCTTTCAAATGACTACGGGTGTACATTTGTTTTCTGTTCCTTTCAACTTGCTCCATTTGCTTCAGAAGCGCGCCGTTCTTTTGTTTTTTGACTGCTGCTCAGTTGTTGATGGCGTCTTCTTGCTGTACAACAAGTCAATAGGTAATGGTTATGTAATATCTCATCTTAATGCAAGTTTTGTAGTGTTTACTAATATCGTGTGACCACCAAGTTTTGGAGCAAATGTGAATTAAGGCACAAAGCCTCCTTTATATTTTGCGCTTACAGCTGCATTCTGTGGCATTCAAAAATCGATTTTGATTCTATATTTACTTATGGGGATAGAGTGGATATTATTTTACTCAGGAATGAAACAGAAACAAAAATGTGATGTGCTGCATTCACACGACCTTCGCTACTCAATCTTGTACAAACTATTCTTACAAACGCTATTCTTCTGTCTAATTTGGGTTAATTGGGATAAACATTTGCAGAATTTGTCTGTTCCGTGTAGAGACAACGGAATTGGGGAAACACAGTGGACTTCAAGCGATTGGGAATCTTTTAAGAGTGAGTCGCTATGTAATCGATTTGATATTCCATTCTGTTTGCAAGGCCAATAGGGAGGAGGAAAGGAAAGAAGGAAAGAAAAAATAATAGCGACTTCCTATATAAGAACATTATTTGAAAATCTGAAGCAACAACAAGGCATCTCCATCAAAAATGAAGGGGGAAAAATCAACATTGATTGTGAGCTTTAAGGAAATCTACATTTTTCTGTAGCAAAATTTTGTCTATTTCTAATGGTTTGCCAGTTATGTAAAGGCCATCAAAGATAAAGGGAAATTATGAGGGTACTGCAAGAAATTTCATGTATCTAAATATTATAAACGTGTGTAACTATCAGTCATTGAAACTATAGCAATTTTCAAAAATGTTCAATGTAACGGGTAGTTTGGGATGAGGATTTTCTTGAAAATCTTAGTGTTGCATCTTCGTAAGACGCTGAACTTAAATGTCAAGTGTGGATTTTAACCAACGTTTTGTTTTGCACTATGCCCTTCATAGACACACACACACACACACACACACACACACACACACACACACACACACTCACACACACACAGACACACACACAGACACACATACCCCAACACACACACCCCAACACACACACACACACACACACACACAAACACACACATACGCACATGCATGCGCGCGCGCCCCTTGTCTAAAGACTTTTGGGAGAGGTTTAAGGGGCTTCAAAGCATTTATTTCCGGTGAAAGCTTGACATAGACCTTTTGGGTGAAGTACAGTAATTACTCACTAAACGTGGAAGAGAAAGTAAAAAGAAGCAGGAACGAAAGTTCCGATAATCGACAAAGCAAGTTTTAATTTACTATATCAAATTACTTTAGCAGCGTTGACAGTTTCTGAGATACTTTCTTAGTTTATTTGGAGTGACGAATATTTCAAGTAATAAACTGTCACTTTTCTCTTTGCTCAACCGCGCAGAGAGAGAGCAACCTTAAGGCTTAGCTATTCCCCTGTGGCATAAAAGTCAATCCGGGCCAAGGCCTACCGCCCAACCGCTACGTCCCCCACCTCTACCCGCCACAGGCGTCATGAGTGGAGTGCAGTACTGGAAATGGTCGGCACCCCTGTCCCTCCTGGCAGGTTATTCGATCTTCTCGACCAGGAAAGCTTAGGTATTGTTTGACTTGTATTTTTACTCAAGAGATTCTCGCCCAATTCTTCTCCACTAGTATATGCCTATCCCTACAATAAAGTTTAATGAAATTTTAATGGTAAATTTCAAAATTGGATGAATAGCTCGGATGTACTCACCAAAGGATGAAGTTTGAAATGAAAATCTTATGTATTACTTTCTCACGAATCTCTCTACCCAGTATAATTTGTGTTTAGAACTCTTCTGCAACGGTTTGTTACAGAAGTTTTATTTTTCTATACATATTAGATTGACCGAGGAATACATCTACAAAAACGATTATATTACACAGACCATGGTACGCAGAAGCAGGATATGGCAGATGTGATGGATAAACTATTTATTTAAATCGGGTCACTATATGCTGGTCTTGAAATCCCATACTCTTTCCTTGGCTTGGCCACTTGGATTATGTAATAAACTACCTGTGTAAGTGTTCCGAAAATGCTATTGTGCTATCTAGCAAACAATGGAGCATATTTTCAACATTTTTCAATACTTTATTATTTCTGAAAGTTTTCACACACACACACACACACACACACACACACACACACACACACACACACACACACACACACACACACACACAAACAAACACACAGACACACACACACACAAACACACACAATACTTTCTTTGGATCTCAGGTGCCTCAAAACATCTATTTCCGGTGAAATATGGCGCGCCGTGGCCGAATGGTTAGACCATTCGCCTCTCAGCAAAGCTGCCAGGGTTTTATCCCAGGCTACTGCATGTGGAATTTGTGGTGGACAAACCGGAACACGGGCAGTTTTCTTCCGGGTTATAGGGTTTCCCCCGCTATTTCACCTATCTTTATTCCATGTATCATCAGTTTTGCCGCATGTAGTAAAGGCGGGTGTTAAATACTACCAAAAAAAAAAAAAAAAAAAAAAAAAAAAAGGGGGGGAGGGAAGAAGGGAATTCAGGTGAAATATCGATGTTGAATTTTAGGGTGGAATGGCACGTTTCCTCTACCTGCACTTTATAATTATAGTGACATCACAGCTAAGATGTTTACAGCAGTAATGTGGAACTAGATCCTATCGCGTGATTTACTTCACGTGGAGAAGGCATCCTAATGTCTCTGATTGGTAGCCAAATCCTTCATTGGCTGGAATAGAGTTCATTGCTGCCCCGCTTTCAACCATTAGAAATCGATTCACAACTAACTTTAGCCAAATAAGCACATGAGAATATTTTCCCCATGCGGATTAAATCCCATGATAGAAGCTGGTTCCGCTTTACTGCTGTCGTGCCAGTCTAATTATAAAACAGAGTATACGTAGTATAGCAGACATGGGGAAGAAGGGTGACAGGAATGCAGTCGAGTATTTACCCTCTCCATTTCCTGACAACAGTTGAAGAACTGGCCGGTTTTCTGAGGTAGACGGACAATAGGGGAGGGGTGGCCTTGCAGGTAACTACTGTGGGGTAGTGGAAGGGGTTAAAACTGCGATGTAGGGGAAATGACTCGTTGAGTCAACCCCCCCCCCCCCCCCATCTATGTAGCAGGGGAAGTAATAGCCATAATGATTTAGAAGTGTCATTTAAACTTTCAAAGAAGAGGTAAAGGTATTGAGCACCAAATTTAGAGGTTTTTACTGACAATGGTTTTAATATCTGGGGTTTTTGTATATAGACTGCGCAAGTTCAGGCGGCACACAGGTCAGAGATCTTTATAAGTATGATTAAACGTGTTTTCCAACTATCTTTAAATGTCAAGTAACCAATTGATCGTTTAGGCTCAAAAGCTGTGAAATGTATGATTAGTTTTTTTTTCTTTCTTTCTTTATCAAATGTAATATTCTAAAATCTTAAAGACACCATTTATCGCAGTTGTTCAAAATCATTCCTCAAACAGTTCATTGTGCCTCCAAGTGGAGTCAAAAATGCCGCGAACACACTGTCTCCTATGCTAGTTGTACCCCTTCTCGTTAAGAAAGTTGCACACAGTTTTCTTTTAGCCGTGGGGCATAGAACTTCCATGGAACAAAGAAAGAGAAGAGAATAATTATCTAAGGCTACTTGTATTCCTGGAAGGAAAACAACACAGTGCCTCCTCTAGCTGCATATCTAAAGCGGTGTAACGTAAACGACGAAATATAAACAATTGAATTATTGTGTAAAGTACATACACCTGGGGTATTTGTATATAGACTGCGCAAGTCAGGTGGTACATAGGTCATAGATCTTTATAAGTATGATTAAACGTGTTTTCCAACTATCTTTTTATGCTTTTCTGTGACTTACTTGATGTTGCACGGGTAGCTTTCTAAACTGAAATGTTAAATTAGCCAAGTGTATATAGCTAGCCCCTAGTTTATACAATTATACACAAAACGAATTTAGTAATATGCACTGTTTGGGATCCCCTCTCAGTTCCTTATCGTTTGACGGGGTCAAACAAAGGTTGAGGCATAACTAGTGACCAATGACAGTTCCAGTACGGGACTAGAAACTGTAGTGGAGACAAGCAAAGGTTGAGGAGGGGGAAGGGTGGATATACCTGACCTACTAGCAAAATCACGTTTTAATTTTATTTAGATTTGTCTCCAAATTCTTAATGCCTGTTATGGAAAATGTTGCAAATATTGTTTCAAATAAGCAGCATTTATTGAGTTAAACGATCATGAGTTATAAGAAAAACTAACTTTGTCCTTAGAATCACAAAAACGTGTAAATATTTACAGCAAGCATAATGCAATATTACACTGAAACGTATAAAAACGTTTAAAAGTTTTACAAATTCTCCCTATATTTATACTGGAATTAAAAATCGTATCAAAGTAGTTTTAACATGTTTGTCTACTGCGTTATATCATAACAGTTTCTGCTTTCGAATAGGTTTTCTTCCGATACCTAAGCAAAAACTGCCTTTCTTGGATGGCATCAAAATCTAACATAAATTAATAAACTCTGTAAGTAGTGTACTTTAGTATAGTAGGTATTCTATACTTTCAAACGAAACAAAACACCTTTCTAGGGCAGCAGTAATGAGTAACGATTTACTGAGCGACCAAAAAAATCAATATTTTCCTTTCAGGCCAAGTGCCATTGGTTATAACTAAAGTCACAATTCTTAGTCACCTTACCGTGTGCATGGAACTGTTTCGTTCAGTGCTGATGGCTGGCCTCTCGGTCTGGGCGAACACATTCACTAAACACGATCCGGTACTAAAAATTGTGGCTTTAGTTATAACTAGCATGCAGCATGAGTAGTGCTGTAATTGGAGAGGGATAAAGAGAGGGGTAACTATTTACTTAGCGACCAGCAAAAGATCAATACTTTGCTTTCAGACTCACGTGTTATTGGTTATAGCTATATCCAGCCAGCAGTATGAATAGTGCTGTCATTGGAGAGGAGTAAACAGAGGGGAAGAAGGACACGCTTACTTTTAACTAAATTCGTTTTCTGTACAATCATTTAGGCTCTAGAGAATTTTTACGACAAACTCTCCCCTTTACCTTCATTATTTTGATTACAAACAGCCCCCACTATTCCTAATAACGGGTAAATAAATCCCCCCCAACATTCACGCTAAAGGATGCAAAACTCGTTGGAACGTCTGACTTCCTTAACCTCCACCCCTTTAAAGTATGAAGTTTTCAAAGTGCTGCATAGTCTATAAGTAAACTTTGAAGGTGGAACGATCATTCGTCGTTCGGGATGGCCAATAATATTTATATTCTCATATTAGGTGATAATTTAAGTATTTTCAGTTTGATCTCATAGTTATTTACATAAACGCTACATAAGTTTTACACAATGTACAAATCCTTAACATATTCAGTGAAATAGAAGTGAAGATTGCAAATATGAAAATTTTAGTAATGTATGGATAGTGCCAATGAAGACACTCAGACCACCAAATCAACCTCTCTGATAAAGACACTCTGAGACCAATTAGAAAAATAGCTTCCCAGTTGTTCATATAGAACATTATGTCACTGACCGGACGAACTTGAGTTCAACATAACTACTGCAGTGAGTCACTTACATGGTGTTAATATGTTCTTGTAGTTTTCTTCGCTGAAACTCTTACTTTCTCAGTCACAGGTTGCGTGAGCTGGAGGTTTTGAAACAAATGCAACTTCTAGACATGTATTTGAAAGCTGCACCGCAAAACAGCAGTAATATGTATTACCTGTCAAAGCGTTGAGGCATATTGACCTTGGTGGTCGAGCGCTACGATCGCTTCCTAGCTTGTTAATAGAAGAGTGAAATATCAGTAACTTCGCGTATAGTCAGTAATAAAACACATATAGATGATATCTCGCACCTGCCGATATATGAGACGTTGCTGTCCTGGAGGTATGATTGCATCTGAACAGAGTGTACGCACACCGTCTAGCCATGTTTGTGCGATAAGCTCACATAAACAACTTGGCAGTTTCACATTTTTTCATGGCTTTGCCAGGTAATAGTATGATGTTCTGCAAACAGATGTGACTCGCATTACGCTATGCTAGGGTTTTTGCAACCAAATGAAGACAAGATTATCGTTTGAAATGCGAAAATCAATTTTGAAGTGGTACTGTAAATCCTAAAATGTTGCTGAACTTCAGTCGCAGTGGAGATGTGGGTGCAGAGCAGAACCACCATGCGAGTAACAAATTTGAGACTCATGGTGCCGTAATATTCGCAAGATAGATCTGGGAGATCTCTTGCTACTCATTTTCCGTTTGTGTGAATTCAGCTTTGTTACGTTAACACAGTTGTTTCATTGCTGGAAGTGTGTGTACACACCATCTGTGTTTACTAAATGTAATAACTTTTACTGTCCGCACCACTTTTAAACTTTTTTGTATTATACTGCACCATCTGCTTGTCAGTAGTTAATTGTGCTCATCGCGAATTTAATTGCTTCACGAAACTAGGAGACCCATTTGCATTTGTAGGTATATTATTATTCCTCTGTGTGTTAGACGTGTTACTTATCAGGCATACACGTAGAAAATGTATGAATTATATAGGTAGTGAAAAATGTGTCAGTCCCTACTAAGGTTCTAAAATGCTTTATTGTGGTTTTGTTGCCTTTTGCCGATACATTGGACCCAGTTAGCGTAAACATTTTGCTACTCATTTTAATACGAGTATAATTAGCGGATAGTTCCGATTTGGTGGTTCGGAGTTTACCCAAACCCATACAGAAGCTCATTTTGTGTTCCCGAGATTAGTTCGGGGCGTTATTTGATGTGTTTATTTCATACAGTTTTTGAAGATATGTGGTAGTTATATGCATATTTACAATATTTGTATACATATTTACATTTACTCACTCACTCTCACTCACTCGTATACACCCACACACGGCTTTCGTTTCTACACGCAATCTGAACAAGAAGGTGATTTATAGCATATGTCCTTTAGAAAGTATAGAGCTTTTCAGTGGTGAAAGAATTATCAAAATCAGTTGAATTTTTTTTTTCAGATTATCCTCCAACACACAGACACACACATACACACGCACGCACGCACACACACAAACACATGCAGCCTGTTAAGGGTATAACTGCAGATATTATGATAACTGGTACCTAAATATGCATATATCCACTTTGGTCTGTTGGTTGTTTTATCTTATCTAACAGCTTTCCCACTAACCAATCACATAGTTTATTACTTAAAGTTTTTGCACTGTCGTAACTGCGCCGTGAAATGAACGATTTGTGTTGTATAGATCAGTGATATTCAACATGGGGTGGGGGTACGTGAAGAAAAAAGGTTGAGTACCTCTGGGGGGTACATAACATTTAATTTAATTTAACGCTTCTTTGTGTAGTATTAAATCAGTTATACATATTATAACATATTTTATATGTGGTTATGTATAATTTGAATTAAGGATAACTCTAGGGCTAAGTCTAGATGTACAGGCTGAAATGGAAAACTGTCTTTGGGGGAGGGGAGGAGAGAGAGAAAAGGTTGAATACCACTGACATAGACTATTTGTTTTGCTTCATACCTCAAGGCGCGAACCGCTAATTCTGTTATTGCAAGGTAATTGGCTTTGCAGAAAGCATTGAAACTCGGCTTCCAGTTCACCATTTGTTGTCACGAGACCGACCCACACTGCATCGTGCCTTCTGTGCCACTCTTATTTAGAGGTACTAATCAACCTGAAGACAGTCCACCACTGTGTTTTAGTGGTAGCCTATCTGCCTCAAATACAAGAGGTCCCGAGTTCGAATCTTAGCTAGGGTGGGTTATCCGATAAGGTTTTCCGTATCCTTAGGAGACGAACGTCAGGTAACTTTAAGCTCTATGGACCTCGGCTCATTTTAACATAGTTTCACTATTTGCATTCATTCATCCTCCGTTATGAGTCATTACGTTGGGGGACACTAATATAGGGTGTCTCAAAAAGGACTTTACAACTCATGCTTATTTATTCATTTCACTTACAGACATGGTTATGGTGTCATCCTGACTGACAATAGATCAAGTTTTACCTAAACAGGTTGAATGTGACCTCCATGGTTCATGGGGCACACAACCCAACTGTAGTCAATTTCTTGCCAAACTCGCTGCAGCATATCAAGCGTGGCTCGTTCAGTTGCGATGCAGATTCTACGAGTTCTGGTAGAGAAGCCGGTAAGGGTGGAACAAACACTGTATCCTTGACGAATCCCCACAAGAAAAGTAGAGGCGTCAAGTGAGCGTGGGGGCCTTCCAATTGGTACACCACGGCCATGTCCACTTTACCCAGAAAGCGTACTTTTCAGGAAATCTCGGACGTCGGAGAGGTAGTGTGGCAGTGGGCCATATTTAATAAATAGTAGGCCTAGTGGGAGGATCTTTACGAAAATTACATTACACAGTTGTCACCAACTTCGAATCTTCAAACTGAAACACTGAGCACGCTCGGGACCGGTAAAGGTAGCCAACTTTGCTATAATTGCCGCTAGCGCTTGTAGTGGTGCGATGTACTAGCTTACCACGCGAGTCAAAACTTAATCTATTGTTGGTGAAGATGACACCAAAATCATGCCTATAAGTGAAATAAATAAATAACTATGAGTTGTCAAAGTTGTAAAGTCATTTTTGAAACACGCTATATAAAAAAGCTGAAGACATACTACTTTTAGTAAATTAATTTATAACTCCACAATCGAAGCAAATATTGGTGTAATATTGTTCATTACACTTTCCTCAATTACCAACCAAAATATGTGCAACTTGCATCCCTTGTATCTATGTTAACTTGCTCTCTTTGAAACGTTATGTTTTGGAGCAACTTTCATATTACTACACTCTTTACTGTGCTGTGTCATCATTAGAAAAATAAAACTTTCTTGGACGGCCTTAAATCATCGGGGTGCACTCAGCCTCGTTAGGTGCCGGGGGGACCAATTGAGGAGCTACTTGATGGAGAAGTAGCGGCCCCAGGTCGAGAAGACCGCATAACTGGCCAGGAGGGCTCGAGGCGCTGACCACGTCCCACCTTCCAGTACTGCACCTCACCAGTGACGCCTGTGGTGGGCAGAGGTGGGGGACGCAGCGGCTGGGCGGTAGGCCTTGGCCCTTTATGGGCTGTCGCGCCGGGGTTTAGTTTACTTGGTTTCCTGGGGTTACTTTTGGAGACCTGGATATCATATAATGAGGCGAATTAGCCTAAACTTGTAAACATACCACATAGTCAGGTTGTCACTTCTCTGAACAGGGATGAACCTCTAGGACCGAACTCACCCCATCTTAGCACTAATGCATTCCTTCCAACTTTTCTACCCAGTATATGGTGCATGGCCTCACAAAACAATTAGAAGTAGAGCGTTTGTTCCACTATATATTCCTTCCTACAGGTAACAGATTATCTGAACGTATTTATCTGTGACAGCTTTGTCAAAATCTCGTGATATAATAGGCGCCTCGGTTATCAGTAGAAGGCGCCGACCGACTGGCAGGGAGATAAGCAGGGTGAGACACTCTAGTATACATAATATACTACATTACAGCAGTTGCGAATAGTAAACGTAGCTGTAGATTAATTGTCCAATTCAAATAAATATTTAAGTGTGTCTCAAGAGTAACATTCTAATTATAAATTGATGTACAGCATTGTGAAAGAGTTAAATTCAAAGTATTTCTCTATAGATGGAGAAAATACCACATGTAAGGGTGCTATACAGGTTTCCTTTTTGAGACACTCATATATTGCAACAGGTTACGAAAATAACGTTTATGTATGAAATTATCAATGTATAGGTTAATAAGTCAATCTGTCTCGTATAATCCAATTTTTTACTATATTGTCCCTTTTACATATCTCAATGTGTAATTTAATGTTCACTCTCTAACCCTGCATGTAATTTCAAATTAGCTTCTCGCCTATAGGTATACATTTACTTTGTACGTTGTTTGATTGGTGCGCATAAGAGAGAGACTTGTTTACATTGTAGCTGACCGGCACTTGGTGGCATACGGTTCGTGTGCAATAAACTTGAAGAGGCAGGTGCCAAAATGTCTCGCCCTGGTGATAAGTGCTCTTAACCAATGTAAACATTAAAATCGCTATAGGAAGACAGGCAGAATCTTCTGGTAGTTTCCCTTCTGCCCACTTCTAGAACGTTCTCGTACTCTATTGTATCCATCTGCTATTTCAGGGGGCATTCTCGTGACTGAGTCAGTCTGTAAATGAGTTGGTGAATATACTTCTAATGCGACATCAAGTGCGGTTCTATAAGTGCGTTTGTGAAGACAGTAGTGACGTGCAGTGAATGCTGTTTCCGGGAGAGATAGGAACAATCTTGTGCTCGAGTTCGAAGCCAGTGAATCATCTGAAGAAGCGGCCACGTCACAAAAAAGAGTGAAGTGTCAAGGGAAATTTAACTAGGTCACATTAGTGGTGTAGCAGTCTGACATAAGCGAAGCCACAGAGAAAATTGAATTAAACTACATTACTAAAGTAACAGTTAAAAGAAATAAACTGGACCAAGTCACAGTGGAGACATGGGATTTAACGTTATGATAGAAGAAATTCTTGAAACAATTATTAAACAAAATAAAATGCATGTAATCTGGAATGGGGGAGAAGGGAACTGAAATGAAGAACAAAACGCAGAAGATAGCAAATGAAATAACGCAGGAAACGCCGCATTGGAAAACATACAGACGGAAATGAAATCTGGAGTGGATAAAATGGAAACGGAAATGAAGAGTGTTAAGTAAGAAATGAAGAACAAAATGGACAAAGTCACAATAAGCTAACGTGTTGATATAAATCGTTATCAGTTTTTCCGTTTCAACGGCTTTATATTTTAATTATTTTCATATTCACCCCATTGGAATTTTTCTGTCGGACATATGATATTTTAATGAGAATTGCTGGAGCCAACTTTTATAAAATAATAAAGGTAACGAACATTTCATTTTATGGTTATTAGGGGTATGTATGCATATCATACTGAGGTTATCATACTTCAACAAGTGTATGTATTTAATATCGATATCCCGGTTTTTAATGGAATGCAATATTTCCTCTGCCTACGTAGTCAAACCGTAAATTAAATATTAGTTGCTACACATCCCATATTTTTTCGATAAATTCCGTGTAAGTTAGATGCATAAAACCTTAGTTCCATTTGGAAACACATGAATGCCTGTTAAACCAATCTTAACTAACATGGTAATATTTAATTTAATGTAGTGGCCCTAAACTACAGATTACTTTAAAGTTAAGCTCAAAACCGTCCAGCAAACGTAAGGTTGAAAATGTCCCTAACCACCAATGACACCTATGTTATACTGAAGTAACCTAGGAGAGCTGAAAGATGAAGTGTGTATACACAAGCGCGCCTGCCTTTGGTGCAAAGGACCCGGGTTCGATCCCCGGTACCGGCGCGGGGATACCCCCCCCCCCCTGAGAGGTCTGGCACGGGGTGCACTCAGCTTCGTTAGGTCCCGGAGGCGCCAATTGAGGAGCTACTTAAAGAAGTAGCGACCCCAGTTGTTTTTCTTTTTCTTTTCTCTTTTTTTGAAATTCTCCCTTGTTCTGTGAACTAGAGTCTGAAACCAGAGTGTTCTCCAATTTCTGTTTTCCATCTATCTCCCAGTTGTTGCTGCACATAACAGTTTCAAATGTATTCTGCTTTACATGTTTGGTAGAAGGAGTCTCTGAATTAATTCTGTTTTGACTTTCACGTCATCTCTGTTTCTCTCCATTGTAAAGAACTGTCCCTCGTACTGTGAGTCTACGTCGTTTAGAACATAGTCTTCTTTGATATCCATTTCACAACTGTTTTTGCTCTTCTTAATTTCAGTAACAAGTCAGAATGGCTTGAGGGTTTCCTTTAGAGTTGTGATTAGCTCCAGAGCCTGTAACCCAACCACTCTGGCTTATTAGCACGCTTACTTTCACAGGAAAATCTTGGTTGACATGTCAACAAACCCTGGCTACGCCATCTTGCCGAATGCCAACACGTGTGTTTTTACACTTTGTCCGTGGTGATCTGTGGTGATGAACTCCCATGCGCAAGAGACGAGAAATTGAGTTCGCAAAGGCCGCATAACCGGCCGGGCTAACGCCAGCGGTGGGCAGAGGTGGAGGACGCAGCGGACGGGCGGTAAGCTTTGGCTCGGGAAAGCCTGTTGCCTCTTTGCATGCGTGTGCACGTGAGTACGTGTGTGTGTGTGTATGTGTGTGTGTGTGTGTGTGTGTGTGTGTGTGTGTGTGTGTGTGTGTGTGTGTGTGTGTGCTTCCAGACTCTAGGGAGGCTGGGGAATGATTCTGGCTAAAGATAAATTGCCACCCTCCAACTGGGAATCAAACCCTAGACCTCTCGTTTTGAAATTAGCATATTAACCACCAGACCACAGAGGCAGTCTTTCTATATTTGTTATATAAGGGAAATGATAAATAATTTTATTTATATAAGAGAGAACGGCAAATTTAGTGATGCTCCGAACATTAATATTGGATACAGTACCTTGATCAATTTTAAGAGGTGGAATCAGAAACTGAAAAATTCAATGCCAGATCCTGGATTTGAACCACGGATCTTCCGCTTATCGAGCGGATGCTTTAACCACTAAGCTACCATGGCCAACTTGCCAGTACAACATTAAATTCCCCAGCTGATTCGTACTTTTTCCCGGTGAACCACAAGGAAATCTCACATCAGAGATAAAAATAAAATTTAAAGTTTAAATTCACTATTTATTTTTTCATTCAAATTTCGAAATGTAAACTGTAATATTTAATTACTCAAAATGTATTCCTCTACTGAGAAAACTATCTCGGCATTTGTTTCAAATTTTATTTTTAAGCATGTACACCAAATATCATACATATATCCTGAAAACAGCATCATGTGTAGCATAGTAAAGAACAAACAGTGCTAATACTAAAAACATGAGAAAACTAAGGTTAGAGTGGTAACAAGGATAATGAACTTGTATTGATTTAAATGGACATGACCACTTACAGGCATCAGTTAAACGGCCACGTGGCACAGTTTAAAAGGCCGTAAGGCTATAAAAAGCATATCAAAATAAAGCAGAAGGTTTATGCTGTTCAATAAACAGAAACACAGTTTTGTAGTTTTTTTTTAATTTTTAGCCTTTTTACACAGATGCATATGCTTAAACATCAACAAAGCAATAGTCTTGTTCTCCTCTTTATCATCTATTGTACTAAAACCCTATAACTCGCCATTTCACATTAAGGTGCACAATTATGATTGCAGTTTTTAACTGCAAGTATCATATTATCCCAGCATTACGTAACCAGGTATGCAACAGGCTCCGTTAAATATACCACTTTCTGTCACATTGCAGGCATATCAATTGCCAACTGATGTTTTGCATCTGATATATGGGAAACAATTCCATGGCAGTTGCCAAGAATTCAAAGAGTTTACACTAAGCTGCCAATTTCACAAAGGAAATTGCTAGTTTTAAGTTAGTCAGTAAATCAAATCTTGTTTTGAAACACAAGTTAATTAAATCACTTCTTTTTCTGTAGTGTTTAACGCCGGCTTTTACTGCACACGGCACCGCAGGCGGTAAACCACTTCTGAAAGCTATATATCGTATCGTAATGCATTTAATCCGAAATTGTGTTGCAAATACAGCAAATTAAACTTATGGAACATTTATGTAAAATATCGCTAAAACAATTCCAAATAAACGTACACTTAGAACGCAATGGTGTCTATACAAACAATGATTTTTTTTTTGCCTTAAACTCAACAGTTTTCGTCCTAGAAGTTAATGCGTGTACCGCCAACGTAACAAGTGCAGTTAACAGTGCTTACCACGCGTATTTTTAGGGGTACTTGATATTAGTGTCAACTAAACAAACAGAATGTCACCAAAAGTAATGTTAGTGGGGTGTATAAAGCACATTGGCTTTTGGAGAATATCAATGTGTTCAGTTCTGTATACCTATATCTGCTCTAATTCAGTCTGTTTTGCAGTGCAGTATTACAGGATAGAACGGTTAGTTTACCATTGCATTATACCTGTATTATTACTACGACAAAAATAGGCACGAAAACACTATTGGTAAGTCAATATAACTTATACTTTCTGAAATTAATATCCTCAAAATCCATCAAGTGTGCTACTGAATTACTGCATGTGTATGTCCTACTGAATGTGCATTAAAATCGGATTAAATTGGCGGCGGGTGGCCGAGCGGTTAGACCATTTGCCTATCCCAGGTACCCACATATGGTATTCGTGGTGAACGAAGCGGCGTCTGGGCGGGTTTTCTCCGGGTTCTCCACCACTCATTCCACCTACTGCTCCATCATCACATTTCCAATCAATTTCGCCTGCGTTTCATATCATCCTCCTCACTATCATACCTGGTGTTTGGCTGACCACCCGCTTCCAGGTCTTCACTCTGCCCCATCAGGCCTCTGATCCTAGGCACTGGCTTGTAAGTCCTAGATGGTGTCGGCCCTCCACACGGGGAGGGTAATCAGATATAGAAGAACAAAATTAGAATAAATTGCCACTGTATTTTGATAAATATAAAGCTGAACAATCTGATTGTGTTTGTTCGTCTGTTTAACAATTACTGCAACCTTCAACCACAGTTACAGTTTTGACTTAATAATAAAAATATCCAACATTCAGCTGTACAGCACTTATAAACTAAATTAACGATCATTTAAATTACCAGGAAAGAGTTTCCTTAATGAAACATATTTTAGCACCTTTTTAAAATTAATTGCGTTAATTGCATTTATTTGTTTGTGGCTTGTTATAATTGTGAGCATTAACTTAGCGTAGTATATTTCTCTTTTCCTTCTCACTTGAGCGTCAAAAACTAAAGAACTTGTATAATAAAATCCACTTCTATAACTTAAATTTAGCGTTACGCCGTATTGTTTTATTGTGACAAGTAATCGTTTAATTCAATGTTGCATAATAACATTACCTTTTGTATGTTTCCATGTACCTATCAAAAACTCTCCTTGAACATATACTTTTTCTCATTTAGGCATGATACTGGAAATTAGCTATTATTATTGCTTGTTTTATGTTTAGCTATTACTTCTCTAGCAATAAATGACAGAAGTATAAAACGTTGAAGTTAACTAAGGTATTAAAAGCTGAAATAAAGCTATTGAGAAATTGCTGTAGCCAATGAGATAACCATCCCGTTACAAAATAGCCGAAATGAGAGCATAGAGGTTCAGTATCCTAATGTCTAAATGGCTCCCATCTGGACTACATAAAATTGAATTTAGAATATTGTGTCACGGAAAATGTTTAAATAGCTACTAACTTTGAGTTGATAAAGGTTTATGATCGATTTCATTTTTGGTTGTCATGTTTGTGTTGTTGTTTTTTTTTTTTAATTCAATTAGATAAACACGGTATGAACTTTTTGTGTTTATTTTAGATTGCCAAAATTTGTTTCATTTATTGTAGCTTAATAACAATCACACCACTGTTTAAGCATGTAATATTAATGGACGTACAAACAGAGCTGCACAACGTGCATCAAATTTTACCTTCTCTACTACGTATAGTAAGTAGGGGAAGTATTGCATTCGACCCAAAATTTCGATGTTGTTTCATCGGAAATATATTTTGAGGCCCCTTGAATCCAGAAAAGCATTTTTAGAAAAACGTTACGTACGCGCGCGCGCGCGCGCGCGCGTCTGTGTGTGTGTGTGTGTGTGTGTGTGTGTGTGTGTGTGTGTGTGTGTGTGTCTGTGTATGCGTGTACAGCGTAACTCAAAAACGAAAAGTCGGTTAAAAACCAAAGTTGATATTTAAGTTTAATGTCTTTCAAGAATGTGACACGAAGATTCTCCCAACGTAAACTGTCCTTTACATGCAAACTTTTTCGAAAACTTGTATTTTGAGATGAGAACATTAATGTATTTATTACTATAATTATAAGACCAGAATGTAATCTAAGACACATATGTCTAAGTATATTTTCTATGTCTAAAACTTGTAAATTGTCGTTGCCTATTGAAAATATTGTGTGAAACCTGAGTGCCTTTCTGCGTAATAGACATAAACAGGGAACAAACATCTTTTGTGATTTTTGGTTAAGGATTGACTTTGTATTGACACCACCCAAGGACGCAGTTGGGGAAAGATACCCTCCCTTGTAACAAGACAGGCAGAAGGTGGCGTGGGTGAAAAACTTATAAATACTGGAAATTCGGTAGGGTCGGGGTCTGTTGTGGTGGAGCTTGCCAATGGTAGATCTTTGATCAACAAAGGTGCATAAGGATGCGGTAAATTACTGGAGTGATATGTGAAGGTTTAAGACAGATTAACATATATTCACCTAGGTTTTCTTCGAGGCATTTATGTGTTGCAAAATAAACCAGAAAACGACAGTGTAGTGTATTGTTATCTTGCCTCGGGCCTGAAGACTTAAGCCTCTGACTCATGCCTACCTTAAACCCCATTGTCTAATCCCAAGGAAATGAAGCTGAGCAGCTGAGCCTGTAATCTGGGAGTACCAGCAGCGATGTCCAACGAAGAGGCGGCTACCGCACCGGCTGAGCTACCGAGGCATCAAAGGGGAGAACCCATTACAATTATCTCAAAAATGACTCTAACAATTTTGAGTAAATTTGTCATATGTTTAAGATATTTTTACGGTAAACAAAATGTATATCTTGAATTCTCTGGCTATAGCCCACGTCCTGCTTCTTTGATAACTTTTGCATAACTAGTAAAGCGTAAGAGATAGACAAAAGCTTACTATACAGAAATGTAGATCTCGTTAAAACACACGTTATGTCCAAATGCGTTTTTTTTTTTTTTTTTTTTTTTTTTTTTTTTTTTTTTTTTTTTTTTTTGTGAAGTAAACCATTTTGAAGACTTTCCTTATTATTCGTGTGAGTTTTGTCATACTTAAACTTTTTAAATAGAAGGCTGTTATTCACTCTTCTACCTCGGGCCGTGCAACAGGAACGGAATTTCAAAACTTTAAAAGATTTGCATATCGCTCAAAGCCTACTGTATTCTCATATTCCCCTTGCACCTACAGGAAAATGAGCAATAAGGTAAGTTCTGCAAACGTTTATCTCGACTAATATGAAGAAGATAGAGGCATAAGAGTTTGTAAGAACAGTTAGCACAAGAGTGGAGAAGGTGATGTGAATGCAACACATCAGATTTTTTATAATAATTCTGTTTAGTACAGCGTCAAGTTAAATGGCACGAAAAGCTGAAGATGCTTCACGAAAACCATAACAATAGCTTATCTGATTTGTAAAATATATTACAGTTACTGGTTAATTACTGGAACGTATGTTATTAATAATATCGAAGAATATCTTAGGGAAGGTTAACATTACGAAACAATTTATTGGACATAAATGGTGCGCTTTAACGGGATCTATATTGTGTGGTATGTGTACCTTTTTGTGTTTAGCCATTTCAAACAGAAATATTAAATGAGATGAAAAACAAAACAGCAAGCATAACGGTCTTAACAGAAACTAAGAAAAAGTTGAAAGGAACGCAAGATATAGATGATTATCTACTAATCTATCAAGGAGTAGAGAGACACCAAAGGGCATCAGCTGGAGTAGCAATTATGGTAGACACTACATGGAGGAGGAAGATACACAGTTACACCTTTATATCAGAAAGAATAATTATTGTACGTTTTGAAATACAACGAGGATACATGACTGTAATAGATGTACCGGAGCAAGGAAGGCAGGAACACACAGAGAGATTTTATGAAGATTTACAAAAAGTTATAAATAAAATAAATAAAAATGACTATATAGTGATAGGAGGTGATTTTAATGCAAGAATTGGTTGTCAAACTGTAACTAATATAATTGGCACACAAGGAGAAACACTACAAAATGAAAATGGTAAAGAACTTCAACAATTTGCAATATTTAACGAATATAGAATCACTAATAGTTATTTTAGAAATAAAGAAATACATAAGTATACTTGGTCAGCCAGAGGTTCAAAATCAATTATAGACTATTTTTTAGTGAATAAAAAATTAATACCGTGGGTCACCAAAGTAAGAGTATATAGAGGTTTTGATGTTGGAACAGACCACTTTCTCTTGACATGTAATGTTAAACTATTAGAAAGATGGAGAAAAACAACCATGAAAAAGGTTCGCAATGAAGAAACATATAAAGTCCAGCTATTACAAGAAGAAAGTATACGAAATCTGTACAAAAATAGATTATCTCAATATATGTTACAAAATTAAACAAGCACGGACATTGAAGAAGAATGGAATAACATAGCATGTGCAATAAAGAAAGCAGCATATGAAGCATTAGGAAGAAGAAGAAAAATTCGTAAGAAGAAAGGATTGAGAATATGGAACGATGAAATTAAAACGGCTATAGAAGAAAAGAAGAAGGCTTACTGAAAATACCTGCAAACGAAAACAGATGAATCAAAAATATCATATAATGAAAAAAGGAGAGAAGTTAAAAAGATAGTAAGAAAAGCCCATCAAGACAGCTGGGACCAGTACGTATCTAATTTAGAACACGATTTACATGACCGCCAATGGACAGCATATAGAATAATAAAACATTTAAATAAATCTGAGAAAGAAGCAGCATATATACAATCATCAATTACAGAGGAGCAATGGATTGAACATTTTAGGAAGCTATGGTACAATGAAAATACAAAAGAAGAAGAACCAAGCCATCAAAATTTAAACGTAGACAAACTCCAAATGGAAGAACTAGAAGAATCCCTAAAATACACAAATAATAAAAGGGCTAGTGGCCCAGATGGGATAAACTCTGAATTAATCAAATATGCTGATATGTTTTCTAAATTAAGATTTTTACACCTTCTTAATATGTGCTGGGAAAAACACAGCATACCAACTACATGGCGACAAGGAGAAGTGAAACCAATTTATAAAAAAGGAGACCGAAATTAACCATCAAATTACACAGGTATTACCCTTCTAAATAGTGCGTATAAAATATATACTAGAATAATAGCCAGAAGAACACAAAAAATAATTGAAAATAAATTAGGAGAAGAGCAGAACGGATTCCGAAAAGGAAGATCTTGTACAGATGGAGTATTTTCTATAAAACAAATCACAGAAAAAAGAAGAGAAAGAAATAAGGAGACACATCTATTATTTATAGATTTAGAAAACGCCTTTGATAGAGTAAATAGAGAACTACTATGGAATACCCTGGAAAACAAAGGTATTCCTAATCAAATAATAGAAACTGTTAAGAGCTTATACTATGAGACAAATGTGTGCATAGACCCCTTGCTAACTATAAACACTAAAAAGTTTTTTTAAAATAAATCAAGGAGTGAGACAAGGGTGTGCTTTATCACCTATTTTATTTAATATTTATATTGAGGACATTCTAATTGAATGGAAAAAACATTTTGATCAGGAAGGAATATTAATTGACAATAAGGGTAGAATAAATGCCCTGTTATTCGCAGATGATGTGTTACTAATGGCTGAATCTGAAAGAGATCTACAAATATTAGCTTATAAGTTGCAAGTGGTGGCCAATAGATATAACTGCAAAATATCAGTAACTAAATAAAAAACAATGGCCTTCATAGGTAAATATGGAATAAGAACTAAAATTGTTTTGGAAAGTAAAACAGTGGAACAAGTAACACACTTTAAGTATTTGGGATGCGATATTACATACAAAGAAGATAAAGACATAGAAAACAAAATATACAAATTCCAGGCTGAAGGAGTCTCTTCCGGCTGGTATCTCCCGTCACCAGTATGAAGGGAATCTTCTGCTCGTCGTCACTTTGAAGGGTCGGTATGATGAATTCTTTTCTCGTATAAAAGATCCGGCTAACTCTTTCGATGAACTGCGATGACTCTTTCTCTCCTATCTCGGTCGTGGTACGGGTATGAAGTATGTTCACAATTTACAGCTGATAATTTTCCTTGAGACGCGACCCCCGTGAAAATTATATGTTACGTCGATGTATTAACTTTTAGTCTTTCTAATGAGATAGTCTTCTTTGCTCTGGAGGCCACAATTGAAATAATATTAGTGTATTTATTATCACAATTTGATTCGTTAATATCTATAACATTTACAATGAAGACAAAAGATAATCGCACTAGGCCAACTGCAAACGATATAATGCAAACAATCAAACAATGGGAAACAAAACACTCCAACACAACACCTACCATATTTAATAATACTGCATCAAATGCCCCTCATCACAGTATATGCAACTAATTCTATTTTGGGAAAATTGTTTTTAGCCATACAATGTTGCATGTACTGTGATGATCTCCCCACAACAATGTAATTGTACAACAATATAACAACTGTGTTGAAAAACGTGTCATCGTTGAATACAAAAATATTTTCTCTTGACAATGTTTCGATTTTTTTTAGCAACTTTCAGGGGTTCTATGCCCCTCCCCACTAAAATTTGTTTTATGATTTTTCTTATAATTGATTGTCACGTCACTTTGCCATTAGATCATGAACTTCATTAACCAAGCTTCTTTCCTTTTGAAGTTCTATTTCCACAGTGTCCTTTACTAAATCAGGTTCCAGACGAGCAGCTCGTAAAGTAAGACATTCAAAGCAATTTTTCATAGTCCTTTATTGAGTTTGGAATGGGCCGGCTTTTATGGGAGTAAGGGGTAGCGTTTTCCACTTTAAAGATGTGGGTGTACTTGTTGCACAGACCGGGTTTCGAACTGAATACTTCTCGGTTCTTGATTAAGCACGCTCTCAGTTGATTCTTTTGTTCTTCATTTATATTGTGCGCATTATTCACTTTTTCGTTCAGCGTAGCCATAAAAGATTCTTCTTCTTTCTTTTTATCATCTCTGACGACATCCAATCTGTATACTCCGCAATCATCTCGCAGATGGTGATTCTCTCCTCGAACTCCGCGAACATTATTATTAAACAAATCAATTTCGACGTATTTTTGTATATCATCGCAGTCGTCTTCTTCATTTGCACTTACTTTTTCGTCGTCGTACAATATAACATTCTCTACAAAAAATCTTCCATTATTAACATCGTCGAAATCCTCGTTCGCTTCAATATTTTCACCTTCTAACAGTCTCACTATTCGCGTGTTTTCACCATCTTTAACGCGTAGTTCATGCTCTTCGAAATCGATGATTGCTTGCCAGTGATAAAGTAAGTCGTTTCCAATAATAATAATTTCTCTTGCCAAACGCTGAATAACTAATGCGACAAAATCAAATTTCCAACCATTTACATGTGCTTTAACTAACATTTGATATTTCACCCGATCTCTCTTTTTACCGATCGCTGTACTACAATACACATTGTTTACGTGCAAGTACTCTATCTTGTTTGAGGATAATAATTCCTGGAATAATTCCTCTGAAATTACCGATGAGCTTGCCCCAGTATCTATTAACACAGTGAAGCTACGGTCCCATATATTTAACTCAATTTGAGGTGGATTGACTAACTCTTTATTGGACTTTACTGGGTTAATTTTGTTGTCGGTGATTAAATTTACGTGAATTTTGCCCTGTGCCTGCACCATCAAATCATTTTCCAAGGCATAAAATAATTTCGGAATTAATTTCCCTGATTCTCATTCGTTTGATTGTTACTTGTTGATATCGTGCCAGTATTTGTTTCTTGATTCTGTGTTCTAGGAAAGTCGCGATCATTCCTGCGTTCGACGCTTTCCTCCTCGAACCTAGGCACTTGGGTTACATTTTCCTGATAATTTGTACTATGATTTCTCGGATCGTAGCTTCCATTCCACCTACGATTGTAATTTCTGTAAAACCGGATGTGATTAATTTGACTGGTTCTTCCACACCCTCTGGTATCGCCACCATAATCATGATTACGTCTCTCGTATCGCGGATTTTGTCTGTCTCGCGGTATAGGACCTCTGTAATTCGATCTTACATCAGGACGTCTATTTGTTCTGTAGTTTTCACCATTATTTTGGTGTGTTTCATCTCTCACACCATTTCCCTGGTTCTCATTCGTTGTTGGAAAATTATTTCTAAGACGTTCTAATTGCGTTCCTTGATTCCTACCTTGGCCACCTACAGCGCGCTGTCCATTTTCATATCGCTGACTGGAGTTAGTCTCTAATTATTCTGTGCCTCGAACTCTGCCAATAATTCAATTACGTCCGAAAAATCAACCGGTTTCGCCACGATCAGATTATTTCTTATGTGCGGTGGATAATGGCGAATAAGTGCTTCAATAACCTCCTGTTCACTCAACTGAGGTTGGAGTAGTTTCGATTTGT
This sequence comes from Tenodera sinensis, assembly GCA_030765045.1. Lineage (NCBI taxonomy): Eukaryota > Metazoa > Arthropoda > Insecta > Mantodea > Mantidae > Tenodera > Tenodera sinensis. The sequence goes on from CM060964.1 coordinate 239,800,971, forward strand.
TCGCCAGTTTCAAAAAATACTCCATCATTGAAATACCACGTTTACTGTCATAATGTCCGGTAGCCAGTTCGACTTTAATCTGGTTTTGACGTCCCGGTCCCCAAAATCTATTTATAAAAAGGTTTCGAAACATACTATATGTTTCGTGAGACGCCAAAGTTAGTCTTAACCATTCCAATGCGTTTTTCTTAAGACAGCGTTTAACCACCATCATTCGTATCTCGTTCGGAATTCGTTTGATCCTAAAATAATCCTCCAGTTCTTTTATGAAAATTTTTGGATTGTCACCGGCTTCTTCGTCAAATGACGGAGGGGTTAGGTCATGGAACAAGTGACTAGCGTGACAATTATGGTTTTGACTAGGGGAGTGCATTGGCATAGCTAAATCATTCTCCTGAAAGTCCGCCATATTACTGTTATTGTCAAGTGCATCAGTATTGGTCATATTTTTGCATTCACTCACAAATTGATCATGATTGTCATTAACTCTATCAGCCTGTAGAGCAATCACAACTTGGGAAAGCCTTCCTGTAAATTCTTTTTCCTT